>JAQQSY010000050.1:0-15300 GCA_028646535.1 Procyon lotor
AAAAAAAAAAAAAATGTTAGTGTGCTTTCTAACTCTTCAAAGGGGGATGCTAACATGCATTTTTAACAAACTTTATTCTCCTTTTTCTTCTTTCCAACTTTAACCTCCATCAACCTTTGATCACTTTCATTTCTTGGACAATCTCATACCTGCTGTCTCTTTTATCAAAAAAATCTGGGGGATGGAGTGCCTGAATGGCTCAGTTGGTCAAGCAACCGACTCTTGATTTTGGCTCAGGAAGATCATGATCTCAGGGTCGTGAGCTTGAGCCCTGTGTCTGGCTCCAGGCTGGCGTGAAGCTGGTTTAAGGTTCTCTCTCTCCTTGTCTCTCTGCACCCACCCCCTCAAATCTAACTGAGTACTTTGGATGGTTTGTGATAAATTAATGAGTTTATTATCACTTAATGGTAACCAAATTAGGAAGGGAAACATGGCTAATTAGTTTACTAAAGTGCTTTGATGGAGTGACATAAACATACAGATAGAAAACAACCAGATAAAGCATCCCTTTTTTTTTGGTCACATCCTAATTGAAAATTATTTTAAAACTGCGTTTCCATGAGTCAGAATCGGTGTGGAAAGTAAGGAATATAGTGACCGAAGAACCATGGGTGGGAACTTCTTAGAAGCAGAAAATACATAAAAACTTGATCCTCTGGATGAAGAAGAGAAAAGCATTGAATTATCAAGACCAAGGATGGAACTAGGCTCACCCAAAATCTTTATACGTGGCTATGATGAGAAAATTTAGACTGAGTCCCATGTGGATGACTAGAAACTTCCATGTTGTGAAATGCCAAGCTGTCAGGAAGAGCCAGAGAGACTTCTTTTGAAAAAAATTAATAAATTTTAGCTAGGATAAAGGCAAGATAATGCCAGCTTTGCATATGTGACCAATTGTCTTCCAGTTTAGAAGAAATGCAGCACAAAGCTGGTCAGAAAATGTCAGGGGAGGTACAGCAAAAGGTGGATTCGAGGTTCACCCGGGTTCAAGTGTTTAGGGGGCACTAAAACCCGTGGTTCATAGCTCTAGGTGCTGCTGTGACCAAAAACCCCATGAAAATTTTGGCTTTTATCAGTAAATATGTTGCATCGGAGAAAGAATGATATCCTACTACTAGTAAGATGGTGCCCCAGTTGACTGAGCAATGCTTAAGTAATTTTGGTTACTACAAACCGCCGAACAGAGGATGAAACCAGAGAAGGCTTACCAGAGCAAAATTGGAGTTTAGTTTGTATGGAATGGGTAGAGCTCGTTGTGTGAGTGAGATATATGTTGGGACATAGAAAGACCAGTGTGAATCAAATCTCAGTTGGAAGATCAAGCATCACTTAAAGCATCATTCACGGTCAATCCACATTGTCACGAATGGGAGGCTATCTAAAAAACAAAACCCAAAACAAATGGGAGGATATCTTCCTTTTGAATGGCTGAGTAATACTCCACTGTGTATATGTACCGCATCTTTTGTGTCCACTGATGGGCTTGTTTCCGTATCTTCGGTTGTTTCCATATCTTGGCCATTCAATTCAATTCATTTCAATCTATTCAATTCAATCCATTCAATTCACAATTAAATAATGCTGTGATAAACATGGGAGCGCAGATGTCTTGTTGAAATCTCATTTTCATTGTTGAAATCTCATTTTCATTTCCTTTGTGTATATATACAGAAGTGGAATTAGATCATATGGTAAATTTATTTTTAATTTTTTGAAGAACCTCCATATTGTTTCCAACAGTGATTAGACCAATTTACATTCCTACCAGCAGTGTATATATATTCTCTTTTTCCTGCGTCCTTGCCAACACCTGTTGTCTCTTGTCTTCTTGATGGTAACCATTTTAATAGGTGTGAGGTGTTATCTCATTGTGGTTTCAATTTGCATTTCCTTGGTGATTAGTGGTGTTGAACATCTTTTCATGTATCTGTTGGCCATTTTGATGTGCACTTTGGAGAAATGTCTATTTAATTCTCCTGCCCCATTTTTAATTGGATTTTTTCCTGTTATTGTGTTGACTTAACTTCTTTATAGGTTTTGAATGTTAACCTCTTACCTGATAAATGGTTTGCAGAAATTTTCTCCCGTTCTATACATTGTCTTTTTATTTTACTGTTTCTTTTGCTGTGCAGAAGCTTTTGAGTTTGATGTAATCCCATTTGTTAAATTTACTTTCGTCACGTATGCTTTTCATGAACTGTACTGTGTTCAAAAATATTGCCAAGACCAGTATCAATGACCTTCTTCCATATGTTTTCTCTTATGAGTTTAATTGTAATAGGTCTTATGTTTAAATCTTTGATCTATGTCAAGTTAATTTTTCTTGTGGTGTGAGATAGAGGTCCAATTTTATGGCTCTGTATATTTTTCTTTAGCATTCCCAGCACCATTTATTTTTATTTTAAAGATTTTATTTATTTATTTGACAGAGAGAGATCACAAGTAGTCAGAGAGGCAGGCAGAGAGAGAGGGGGAAGCAGGCTCCCTTCCGAGCAGAGAGCCCGATGCGGGGCTCGATCCCAGGACCCCAAGATCATGACCTGAGCTGAAGACAGAGGCTTTCACCTACTGAGCCACCCAGGTGCCCCCCCAGCACCATTTATTGAAGATATTTTCTGCACTAGGTATTCCTGGCCCCTTTGTCAAGTATTAGTTGACCATATATGCCGGGGTTTAATTATGGGCTCTCCATTCTGTTCCATTACTAGATGTGTCTATGTTTGTGTGAGTACCATACTCTTTTTATTACTATGGCTTTGATAGTTTTGATAGTTTGATAGTTTTATTACTAGGGCTTTGATATAGTTTGAAATTCAGAAGCCTGATACCTCTGCCTTTGTTCTTTTTTTCTCAGGATTACTTTGGTTCTTTGGGGTCTTTTGTGGTTCCACCAAATTTTTTGGAATGTTTCTTATATTTCTGTGAAGAATGCCTTTGGTATTTTGATGGTGATTCCATTGAATCTGTAGATAGCTTTGGGTGGTATGGTCATTATAATGATACTAATTCTTCCAATACATGAACATGGGATGTCTTTCTATTTATGTTTTCTTCAGTTTCTTTTAGCCAAGTTGTGTAGTTTTCATAGCATAGATCTTTCACTTCCTTAAGTAAATTTATTCCCAAGTATTTTATTGTTTTTAATGTTATTGTGAATGGGATGGTTTTCTTTCTTTTTTTTCAGTTGATCCATCATCAGTGTAAAGGAATACAATTGATTTCTCTGTATTGATTTTGTGTCTTAACACCTCACTGAAATTGCTAATTCCCAGTCTTTTGATTAATTACTTGGGATTTTCTATTATATCAAATTGTATTATCAGCAAATAAAGACAATTTTACTTCTTTCTTTCCTATTTGGGATAAATTTTATTTCTTCGTCTTGCCTAATTACTCTAGCTAGGACTTCCAGTAATGTGTTGAATAAAAATGGTGAGAGTGGACGTCCTGGCCTTGTTCCTAATCTTAGAAGAAATGCTTTCAATTTCTCTCCATTGAATATAATGTTAACTGTGGGTCTTTAATATATGATCTTAATTATGTTGAGGTATATTACTTCAATACACAGTTTGTTAAAGGTTTTTATCATAAGACGATGTATATAGTCAGATCCTTTTTTTCTACATCTGTTGAAATGATCGTATGAGTTATGTCTTTCCTTTTATTGATGTGATGTATTACATTTATTGATTTACATACGTTGAACCTTCCTTGCATCCAAGGGATAAATCCCCCCTTGGTCATGGTGTATTATGCTTTTAATACATTCTAGAATTTGGTTTGCTAATAAGTCATTGAGAATTTTTGCATCTATTTTCATTAGGGATATTGGTTTATATGTTTTTTCTTGTATTTTTATCTGGTTTTAGTATCAAAGTAATGCTGACTTTGTAGAATGAGTTTGAAAGTCTTTCTTCCTCATCAATATTTTGGAAGAGCTTGAGGAAGATTGGTGTCATTTCTTCAGTTGTTTGGTAGGATTTTCCAGTGAAGTGTCTGGTTCTGGAGATTTCAGTTTGGGGAGCTGGTGTTTTTCTGTTTTTGTTTTTGTTTTTTGATTCAATCTTTTTACTATTCTTCTTGATTGAGTCTTGGTACATTGTGTCCTTCTAGCAACATATCCATTTCTTCTAGGTTATGTAATTTTTGCCATATAATTCTTCACTTTAGTCTCTCATGATCATTTTTATTTTTATAGTGTCAGTTATAATGTCTTCTCTTTCATTTCTGATTTTATTTATTCGAGCCTTCTCTCTTTAGTTAGTGTAGCTGAAAGTTTGACAATTTTGTTTATCTTTTTAGAGAACCAGCTTTTAGTTTTGTTGATCCTTCCTCTTGTTTTTCTGGTTGGTATTTCATTTATTCCTACTCTAATCCTTATTATTTCCTTATTATATAGTTTTTTCTTTTTTTCTTTTTTTTCTATTTCCTTGAGGTACAAAGTTAGGTTGTTTGAGATCTTTCGAATTTCCTAATGTAGGCATTTGTAGCTATAAACTTTCCTCTCAGAACTGCTGTTGCTGTATTACGCAATATTTGGTTTGTTGTGTTTTCAGTTTCTTTTGTTTTGAGATAATTTTTTATTTCCCTTTTGATTTCTTCTTTGACCAAATGGCTGCTTAGAAGTGTGTTATTTAGCTTCCACAATTTGTAGATTTTGCTTTCCTCTCGTTTCTGATTTCTAGTTTCATACCATTGTGTTCAGAAAAGATGGTTGGTATGATTTCAGTCTTCCTAAATTTGCTCAGATCTGTTTTGTGACTTATGGCATGATCTACCCTAGAGATTTTTCCATGTGCATTTGAGAAGAATGTGTATTCTACTGCTGTTGGATGGAATGAATGTCCCGTACATGTCTATTAGGTCCATTTTTTCTAAAATGCTGTTCAATTCCAGTGTTTCCTTGTTGGTTTTCTGACTGAATGATTGTTGATGGTGGGCTACTGAGGCTTCCTACAATGGCTTGTCAGCTTTTTGGCTACGATCAAGTGCAGAGTACCCTACAATTATTCTACCGTATGTATTTCTTCCTTAAGATCTGTTATTAATTGCTTAATACATTTTGGTGCTCAGGTGTTAAGAGCATTATATATTTACGATCACCACATTTTCTTGATGTACTGACCCCTTAATACTTTATAATGACCTTCTTTCTCTTATGACCCATTTGACTTGAACTCTATTTTGTGAGATAAATGGCTATGCCTGCCTCCTTTTCATTTCTATTTGCTTAGAATATCAGCTTCTTTCCTTTCATTATGAACTTATATGTGTCGTCAGAGCTGAAATGATTCCTCTGTAGGCAGCATATATTTGGGCCTTTTTTTTTTTTTTTTAAATCCATGCAGCCACTCTGTGCTTTTTGACTGGTGAGTACAAACCATTTACATTTAGGGTGATTATTGATAATGCAAGGATTTACTAGTGTCATTTATCTTTTGCCCTCTGGTTATTGTGTATCTCTATTGTTTCTTTTTCTTTCCGTTTATGTTTATGTCTGCCTTCCTAAGTTGGTGGTTTCCCATGTTGATTTGCTCAGTCTTGCCCTTTTTTATGTATAACGTCTCTGCTCTAGATTTTTGCTTTGTAGTTACCAAGCATTTACATAAAATATCTCCTAGAAAAAATAATTCTTTTTTTTTTTCTGCTAAAAGCAGTTTATCTTCATTCACCTATAAAGGTTCCATCTTTATACTCTTAAATTTTTGATGTCACAAATTATCTCTCTATATGCTATGATTTCATCACCAAGTTGGAGTAGATAATAGTTATTTTTAATGCAATTTTCCTTTATCCTTTATGTTATAGTTAAGAGTTTATTATATTATTCTAAAAAAGAGTTACTGTATTCTAATTCTGACTGCTTATCAACTTAATCAGAGTTCTGTGTACTTTTGCCTTTTTGTTTCAACTCAAAGAGCTCTTTTCAACAGTTTATGTAAGTCAGGTCTCATGGTGGTGAACTCCCTCAACTTTTGTTTGTTTGAGAAAGCCTTTATTTCTGCTTCATATCTAAAGTATAACTTAAAAAAAATAAATAAATAAAGTATAACTTTGCCAGATGGATTATTCATGACTGGCAGTCTTTAATCTTCCAAAATTCTGAATATGTCATTCCATTCCCTCCTGCCCTGTAGAGTTTCTGCTGAGAAATTTGCAGATAGTGTAATGGGGGTGCCGTCGCAGGCTACTGTCTATTTTCCCTTGGCTGCTTTAAAAGTCTTTCATTATCATCGACTTTTGACAGTTTTAATATAATGTGTCTTGGAAAAAATCTTTCTGCATTGAAATAGTAAGGTCTTCTAGTAGCTTCATGGACTTGTATACCTAGTTCCCAGGTATGGGACATTCTCAGCTATTATTTCTTTAAATAGTCCCTATGCCCCCTTCTCCTTCTCATCTCCTTCTGGGCTACCCATTATTCTTGTATTGGCTTTTCTTTCTTTCTTTCTTTATTTATTTATTTATTTATTTATTTTGTATTTTTTTTTTTTTTTTGTATTGGCTTTTCTAATGGAATCTGATAGTTCTCACAGGTTTTCTTCACTTTTTAAAAATCTTTAGTTTTCTCTCCTCATACACTGGAATCACTTCCATATTTCTATCTGCCATCTTACTCGTTCTCTCTTCCATATGATCTGGTCTATTTCCACTGCCTTCCTAATGCATTTTTTCATGTCATTTCTTGAGTTCTTCAGTTCGAGAATCTGTTTGGTTCTTTTTCACAATTTCAGTCTCTTTGGTAAAGTACTCCTGTTCATTAATTGTAGCCCTGAGATCATCATATTGTCTTTCTGTGTTTTCTTGTAGCTCATTGAATATCTTTGTAATAGCCATTTTAAATTCTGTATCATTTAAAGTGAGTATTCCTTACCTTTGATTTGGTTCATGGAAAAACTGTTATTTTCTGTTTACCATGATTTTTCATGGTGTTTGATGAAAAGTGCCTCTGCCACCATGTTTGAAGCAGGAAATACTTTTCTTATTTATACAAGGGTTTTTGTTTTTGTTTTTAAGTTTTGTTTATTTGTCAGAGAATGAGAAAGAGAAAACAAGAAAGAGTACAAGCAGGGGGAGCAGCAGACAGAGGGAGAAGCAGGCTCCTCCCTTAGGATGAAGCCTGATGTGGGACTAGATCCCAGACCATGGGATGATGACCTGAGCCCAAGACAGCCACTTAACCCACTGAACAAACCAGGCGTCCGGTTTTCTGGGGTTCTTTTTTTTTTTTTAAAAGAGTTTATTTTTAAGTAATCTCTGAACCCAACCTGGGGCTCTCAGTCACAACCAGGAGACTCAGTCTCAGGCTCTACTAGCCAAGCCAGCCAGGTGCCCCCCGGGCGAAGTTTTGTTTACTTTGATACCAACAATCGAACACCTTGGTCGTTAGGACCCCTCCTTTTATTTTCCAGAAGGTGGCACTATAGCACCAATTCTTAGTTTCTCTACTAAAGCTCGAAACACACAAAAAAAAGGCCCAGTGGTGGTTGAGGTGGGAGAGGGTAAGTGTGTACTTAGCACTTGGGGCTTTGGGCCTGCCTCTGCCTTGGTAGGGAAATCAGCGAGGGCAAGGGGCGGGGTTCCCAGAGGTCTGTGGGTGGTCTTCTTTAGTGCTGGGGTAGACAATAGGAGTCACTTTTCCTCACCTCTCTTTGTTGGCCTATTTCACTTCCCTCTCCCTCCCCTTAGTCATCGTGGTCTCTCCTCAGGGAGAGCAACTGGTCCTTCCAGCTGCAGTCCACAGGGCCCGGCAGATGCACCACTCACCCACTCACTGCCTTCACCCTTGACCTCTTCTGCCAGAAAGGTCACGGCTCCAGCACCACTTCGCTCACTCTGTCACCTCCTCCGGGGTCCAGTTCACCCACATTCCCATCCACAGATGGGTGGATCTCTAGGGCGTCCTTGTATGTTGTGCGGAGGCACTTTTGGAGAAGAGGTAGTTATACGGGCCCCATTAGTTGTATATCAGAGGGGAGAGAAAAAAAGGAATGACTCACACAGCCTTGCTGTTGACATCACCGTGGGAGTGTATTTTGCTGTAGGACTCTAAGGCTAGCAGAAAATAACAAGGAAGTACTTCAGTTTGTGTTCAGGATGTAATGTTCAGGAAACACATTGTGAAATTTGGGTCTCGATTTCTAGAATTGGGAAATAAAATCCAGTCGAGTGCAGCAATAAGTATTCAGAGCCACTGACATTAGTAATCCACCCTTGGCAAATGGTCAGTGGGACTGTATCAGTATGTGGGAAAGAGAGAAAGGCCACACTTACGGCCGCTGGTCTTCACTTTTGATCCTGTCGTTTGCTTATTCCTGTGGCTTCTCTGACATTGGTCTCTGCTTGCCTCTTATGAACAATGGATGATACTCCTTGTCACCATTGCATGGTGTGAAGCAAAGTAGCTTTATTAGTAAGATTTGGGATGGGGCCCTCTGCATGAGGACATCCCCAAAATACTAGAACTCTTTGAACTGACAAAGAGAATAGGACTAAAATACCATTTAATCTAACAAATGAACTCAAGAGAGGATATTTACCATTATGAAAACAAGTTGTGTGTTGTGTGTACAAGAAGATGTAGGTTGAAACATGAAATTGGTGATATTCAGTCACAGATAAGGCACCTTCATATTATATCACGTATTAACTGGATGAATTTATTATGCTGACATTATACTACAAAAGACTATAACAATATGGAAAATTAAAAACAGTATGTAAAATTTGTTTTTAAGATTTTATTTATTTATTTGAGAGAGAGAGAGAGAGAGAGAGAGAGCGCATGAGAGGGGAGAAGGTCAGAGTGAGAAGCAGACTCCCCACGCAGCCAGAAACCTGACACAGGACTCCATCCTGGGACTCCAGGATCACGACCTAAGCCGAAGGCAGTCACCCAACCAACTGAGCTACCCAGGCGCCCTCTTTTTAAGACTCTCCTGGTACATGGAAGAAGACTAGAAAGGAAAAAGCAGATGACTTATGTTTGAATCATGAGTGTATAGAACTATTTCGACGTCATGTAATACGGAATTTGATACTCTATAATGATCTTCCACCAGGACATATGAAACATGACAAAATTACTGATTCTTGAATAGAATCTTACTTGAAATTTTCCACTAGAAAATGTCTACTGTAAGTGTAATTTAGATTTATGTCGTGATTTGCCTCATTTTGGGTGTACATTTTCAGATGGGGGCATTTTTGTCGTTCTTTTTTTTTTTTTTTTAAAAGATTTTATTTATTGGACAGAGAGAAACACAGCGAGAGAGGGAACACAAGCAGAGGGAATGGAAGTGGGAGAAGCAGGCCTCCCGCTGAGCAAGGAGCCCGATGCGGGGCTCGATCCCAGGACCTGGGCCGAAGGCAGACGCTTAACGACTGAACCACCCAGGCGCCCCATTTTTGTCATTCTTATAGCAGATATGACTATTTGAAGCTTATGGTATCTCAAACCATATAATTTTAATCTTAATCCTTTTGAGTAGATCCAGGATTCTAGAAATTAGTTAATTAAGCTCACATTTATTTGCTTGATCCCTACAAAGCACATGTAATACATAAACTTGCCTTCTATTACATATATCTCTTCTCTTTTCTTCCAGGTCTACCAAAAGCAGCTATAATCAGTCACCTGCAGGTTTTGAAGGGTGCTGCTGGCTTATGGGCTTTTGGTTGTACTGCTAATGATATCATTTATCTAACTCTTCCTCTGTATCATAGTTCAGGATCTCTTCTGGGAATTGGTGGATGTGTTGAGTTGGGTAAGTTTTCATTTTCTGTTTGATGCGTTTTCAAAATGCTTATTAACCATAACTTGAATTCATTAACGTTTAAAACTCTTATCAGTAGAAATCAGAGTGATTGTGGGCTTATTATATAGTCACAACATAATTTTTATTAAAAGGCCACAATTTTGTGACATACTCAGTCTATTCCTGAAGTGAAAAGAGCAGTGCCTTGGATATTTGGCCATGTGGTTGGAGCTGGCTGTTGACTAGGCTTCCTCCTCCATGTCCTCATTCATCCTTTGATGGTCTACTCCCACCTCCTTAAGTGGTGGAAAGAGCCTTCCAAGAGGGCGAATGTAGAAACTGTGTAGCTCTTAAGGCTTAACCTCAGAAATCACATTGATCATTTCACCTGCATTTTGTTGATCAAAGCAAGTCAGAAACCAGTCTAGATTCAAGATTTGAGGGGTGAGAAAAAAAAAAAGATTTGAGGGATGAGGAAACAGATCCTACCCCTTGAAGAAGAGAGGTGGCAAATTCACCTTGCATAGCAGGAATTGTTGAGGCTATCTTTGCAAACAAGGTACCCCAGGCACCCAGTAAGTCTGTTGGTAGCTTGTGACTCAATAGATTCCATTCATAAACGTGCTGAGATTATGTGCCTGGCCCCTAAATCATATATAATGGAGACCGTTCAATACTATCTGCATATGTCTGAAATATAAGAAAGTAATTTTATGAATGTATATTTAAAACATGACCAGTGTCTAAAATAAACAAAGGCAAGGGTCAAGACATTAGCATTTTCCTTGGAACATATTCAAACCACTTACATTGTTGTGAAAATTAGGTTGTTACATTTAGGCTCTGTAGTCATCCATGAACTTTGGTTCTATCTTACCAATTCTTCTTTCCAACTCTCAACATCAAGAAATATGGAAGCAGCTTTAAGGTTTTAAAAGTAAGTAAAGTGTATATATTCAAAAACAAAAGTAAGTGAATATTCTTGGTCTCTATGAAGAAGATTGACCATTATCTATAGTTATGCTCTAATACTTGCAACTCCCCTACTTATATTGACCTTTTCTTTCATCCCCTGTATTTTGAAAAGAAAAAAATATATATATTTGCAATCAAAATGTGGAATTACAACATGAATTTTTTAAAGTTTATTAGATTGTAAGATGAATGGTTTCAAATGAGCTTGATATAAATGGCCCTGATGGATTGATTACAAAAGCCTTGAAACTGAATGGCAGTGTTCTAGACAGGGCAATATCATTTGTGTTTTATGTCAATTCTGCCCTTGAGTATTTTTCCCCAGTGCCTATTCTTTGCCTTTTCTCATAGGAGCTACTTGTGTGTTGAGAAAGAAATTCTCAGCAAGTCACTTTTGGAATGACTGCAGAAAGTATAATGTGACTGTGTTTCAGTATATTGGAGAACTTTGTCGCTATATTTGCAAACAACCCAAGGTAAGAGGAATCATTTTCAGAAAGGAAAAGTAATTTCAGAAAGAAAAAAATATGAAGAGAAAAATAATTTTTGTTTGTGTGTACTCCACCTTCTGCCAGAACATAATTTGACTGACTTACAGAGATGTAAGTCAGAGGAAATAAAAGGAGAGCTCTGCAGGATTGTGGCAGGATAGGAGAGACTTACAATCCAGTCCGCTTTATGTTTAGCCTGATTAAAATTTCTGCAAATGTAGCACACATCTGATTATGAAATTAAATGCCTACGCTGTACACAGGAAGTGGTTACTGCAAGGCTGAATTAGATCATCTTTCCAAATGCTGTTCTCTAAAAAACAAACCAAAACTAAGGATATTGACTATACTTTGGTTATTTCTGTTCTTTTGAATAAGTGATCACATTAGTCTGTCTGTTTGGTTTTGATTTAAAGCTGAAAAGAAATTTTGCTTTCTTGTCTCCCCACCTAAAACCATCATTCCCACAAACAACTGATAAATTGTCCCTTTCTGAAAATAGACAAGCAGAGACAGTTGCAAGAGCCTGAAGTTGGTCTTTATTCATTTGTTTGCGTTTTTGCCGTCAGACGTTCTTTTCCTGGTCTCAGTTTGTCTTTTGAGATGTGTATGTTTTACCTGATTTTTTAAACATTCTTGAGGCTATAGGAAGTGACCTTCTGTCATCAAATCCACACCACCCCATGAATAATGGTGATTGGGAATGCCTCCCTGTGAGGGGCAGGCAGCAGAAGCTGATGGCCTGCCCTTGGCCTTTGATAACCCCCTTCCTCATTCCTCAGGCATCACCTTTGCCATCATCATGCCAGCCTAAGACATGATGGTGGGCTGGGACGTCTTCTCTGGCTGGCTAAGATATGGACATGTAATCCTTCCTTTACCCTCGGCACAGCCGAGACTAGGCTGGAAGCATTTAAATTGGACTTTGCTGCAGAGATGGGATTACCGCAGGGAAGGAAAACACAAGAAGAATGTGAAACTGGGTAATCTTATTTACAAAATGCTTTTATTCACTTTAAGCTTGACGTTTATCAGGTAGAGACTTCCTCTAGCTCCTGACCCACTCCCCTTGTGGCTAGAAGCCATCCTTGTTCTTTTTTCATCAGGGATGCTTCAAATAGCTACAGATCCCTAGATTCATCGCTAAGACAGGGAGTCCTAGAGAAATGTTTTAGACTTTTTGACCTTCATTTTCTTCAGGGAGACTTTGCCAATGTCAAAGTCGTGGTCTTATCTGAGGAGTCCTAGTGGAATGCTTAATTATAATGCCACAACCTAGCGTATTTTCTAGTTTTCCTTGTGTTCTCTGGCGATGTGATGTCTGGATGAGGAAAATTTAGGGAATTAATGTCCTCCAGAAAGATAGAAGCCTCCTTCAGTAAAGGACAGATTGGGCACTACATAGTGAACTTCTTCACAGACTTTCTGAACTACGCCCCCAAGCCATTCCTTTTTCTCCTTGTCCTTCAGTAGTAGCAACATTAGCTTTTACAAGGTTATTTGCTCAGTATGTACTGAACAGCTGAACACATGCATTTTTTTTCTAACGTTTTACTCCGTTAAATGATGCTACAATTAGTATCTTTATGCAAATGTAGCCAGTAGAAGGGCTCAGAAGCAAAGGCAGTCAAAGGACATGGGTATTTTGGTGATTTTTAGGGCATATTTTCAAATTTCAGTTTGAAATGGCTGACATGATTTAGAATCTCCTTGATGTTGTGATAGTATACTTATTGTGCATATGGTCTTGTATCAGGACTGTGTGATATTAAAAATAGTGGTTTTCCAGTTATACTTCATAGAGAACTAGAAGCCCCTTCAGAGTTCCTCAAAAGTCACTGAAGGATAATGAGTAGGCAAAATAAGACAATCTTCACGGTCCACCTTTTCACATGTGTTGGACGAAACCCAATTCGCCTGGGCTTCTTAATAATATTTTGAACAAGGAATGTCTTGGGGTTTTTTTTCTTTTTTTTTTTCCATGGGGGAAACAGTCATTTGATTTTATTTATGACTTTATAGATAGAAACAAATATATTTTTTAAATTCTTTGTTCAGATTACTAGCAAGGTTAGATAATTAGAAAATTGTATTTCTCTTTAAAATGTCTTTTCTGAGTCTTTTACTCATTTATGTCTTTAGCACGTAATGTTTTTTCTTATCTGTTTGAGCTAGCATTTCCTATAATAAAGGTATTTATTAATAGTTTGTCATGTTCACTACAGATCTCTTTTCAAAGTGGTTTTTTTTTTATTTTTTTGTAAAAAGCAATATCCTTTTCACCTCTCTGAGTTGGGAATGCACTAATTTGGAAAAAATGCTATAGCCACAGAGAATATGAGATAACTGAGAACTGAAAGTAGAATACCTGATTTTTCTTTTAGTTTAATTAAATATTTTTATTCTTAACTAAAGTTCTTTAAAGAAAAGATAGTGTTTGTGACATAATCTCTAAGCATTTTCCTGAAGGCAAGTGGAGGGGGAGAGAGGGAAAGTAAAAAATAGCTCTGCTCAAAGGAAAAAGTGATCATTTTTTTTTTGAGCGGAGATGCATTGTATTACGTAATCCTTTTTGTTGATTTCACACAGAACAAGAACAAGCAGTTCTTGGCATTAAAGATTAGGGAAAGACGAAAGTCATTCTGGTAAGACATCTGACCCCTTCAAGGAGGTCTTGCTTTTTTTTTTTTGGTCCAGTATTTAATGCTTTCAATGAACTGCTCCTGCAGACAGGGCCACGTCTGCTCTGTGGCTTCAGACATGGCCGAGAGTGAGCAGGTAACCGGGTCCACGCCCTCAGAGAATTAAAAGTGGATGTGTCCTGCACCATGGTTTGAGGCCCCACAGACATTTGTTTAATAGAAGTCTTTAAGTAAAAAAAAATAAATAAATAAAGCAAAACCACATATTCTCTAAATACATCCAGATTTGTTCTCCATCCAAGGGTAAGTAATGTATTCCAAAGGAGATTTACCTGCAGGCAGAATTCACGGTCTGAGTTGAGTGCTTAAAACAGAATTCCTGTTTGCTTTGGTTAATGACATCATATTTTAAGAGTTAACTGAGACTCTTGGAAAAAAAGATAGCATTTGGAAATAATTTTTAAGCAATGACCTGAAGGCAGATCGAAGAGGAGAGATGGAAATAAATAGAGCTTTGCCCAAAGCTGTATGTGGTTGTACACAGTTGAATAAAAACACCCTAGGGTTGGCCTTCCCTGGCTGGAAGCATTTATCCACCCCCCACCCCAACCCTGTCTTTTTTCTCTTTTTCAAAAGTCCAGTTACAAAAGTTCCTTTGGCATAAACATTGGATGTGCCTCAAACTTCTGGCAGCAGCACCACCCTTTTAAAAAAAAAAAGCCAAGGTACTGGCTCTTCTTAGTCACGGAGCAGTGGAGTTATTCTTCTCTTCCCTGGAGAATAGGAAAGCAGCTCTCCCCATGTTCCAGTCTTTCACATTTTCTGCATTACTGAAGCCATCATACACTCTCTGTTTGGGTTGAGTTCTCTGTTTTCTTAGCGTTAGTGCTGCATTTCATATTGGTTGGTGAGGAATATGGCGGCATGCTATTTACATCAGTGATCCTCTGTGGGATTCCCACACAATTAGTTTTCTTTAAATACCCTCTGCCCCAAACTGCCAAGAGTTAGCAATATCTAGGGATAGAATCTTACTTGTCACTCATTCAGCCATTCAAGTAATATTATAGGTTTTGGTATACAGGGGCACATAAGACAAGCATACCCCCCTTGCTCATGGAACTCACGATCTAGTTTGGGGAGGGAGAACACACAGCAGCCAAGACATGAAGGAAAGTGACGATGGCAGGTTTTATGAAGAAACAAAGAAGGGTGTGGAGTAGGGGGTTGGTGGGTGGTGAGGGTGGGGCATTGCTAATTAGGTTGAGAAGTCAGGGAAGGCTTCTCTGAAATGGTGACCTATGAGCTGAGGAATTGGTATAGTGAGTGCGATCCAGCCGTGGAAAAGTTGGGGGATTGCAGTCACAACAGAACAAAGTGAAATGAAGACGCCCACAGAGAACACAGCCTGAATATTTAGAGAAGGAAAGG
>JAQQSY010000050.1:15800-34615 GCA_028646535.1 Procyon lotor
AGCGTCCACCTCAGTTTTATCATCAATAAAATGAGTGTAGTAACAGTTATGTCCAGGGTTGATGTAAGGGTTGAGTTGTTAAGCAGAGAAATTTACATGGAGACAGATGGACCACAATGGCGAAGGTCTCTCAGAAGAGACCTCACAAGATGGTTTTTATTATCACAGCAAATATGCCAAAGTTGAAGTTCTGGTCTCCAGCCTGACAGGTTCGGATCTCCCTTTATCAGTATAGGTCTTTAGATTAGACTCCTATAGACCAAGCTCAAGAGTGCCGTTAGTAGCTTTAAATCGTCTCCATTGCTGGATCTTCGCTAATCTTCCTGATCTGTAAATGTAACAGTGCCCACCTCTCACAATCCAACCTTTCTTCTCTCTACTTTCACTCTCTCGATATGTTTCTGGCTGCAAATACCATCCACAGCTTAACTCTCAAGGATGTATCTCCAGCTGTGTCTTCTCCCTTGATTTCAGGTATTAGGTATCGACCTTTCCACTTGACATCTCCACTTAGAAATCTCATTGGCATCTGATCTCAAAAATGGCCAAAGCTCAACTCTTTCACCACCTCTTCCATCAACATGCCCGTCTTGCCCCAACCAGGTGCTCAGCCACTCAGATCCTGGAATCTCCTTTGGAGCTTCTCTTTCCCTCACTCCCCATCTAATCCATGAGCAACCCCTGCAGATTCTACCTTCAAATGCATCTGAAACCAAACCTCAGGTTACCACCTCCCTGCTGTCGTCTGAGCCGGCTCTGCTCCCCCTGATAGTTTAGCTCTTCCTTCTTTGCCACACATTTGTCCTCTTCTATTCTATTCTCTTCTTGCATAGCAGTTGGAATGATTCAGTTAAAATGGAGGTCAAGTTGTGTTCCTTCACCATTAAAATCCCTCTGATGGTTCACTTGGAAGAAAATCCAAACGCCCTTAGAGTGGACCACACAGCCCTGTGTGGTCTGCTTCCCCCACTAGCGTTTCCCCTCCTCCCCACCTCCCTGCCACACCTGCTCTCTCTCCTTGTTTACTCCACCGCAGCTTTGCTGGCCTTCTTGCTTTTCTTTCAGTATCTCAGGGATCTCTGTTCTCTCCCCTTGAATGTTCCCTCAGATACTTGCATGGCTCAGTCCCTAGTCCATCCACAACCCCCTCCTGAGTGAGGGCTTCTCCGACCACCAGTCCTCCTAATATAGGTGCAGTCACCTTCGCAACTCAGATGGTCTCATACCCAAACTTGGTACAGATGTTGAGACTTACAGTACCAAACACGCACCAAGAGAATGTGAACAGGTTTATTACTCACATAATGGGGCTTTCTGAGGAGAGCAGGCTAGGGTCCCAAGGATATCCAAAAATGACTTTAGAAAGCCGGGTAAAGAGTCAGGTTTGGCTTTTACTGGGACAAGGAGGAGGCACCAGGGCAAGTGGTCTTGCGCATGTGGGGCTTCTTGCGTACTTTGCGCTTCCTGTCGCTGCCAAAGAAGGAACACCAGATGATCTCATCAGCTTACCTAGATGTGGGGCAGGGGAAGAAAACCATTAGCTATTAGCAGTCAGACATCAAGAATGAAGTCAGACTCCATCACGATGCTTATCTCATAGTCTTCTTTCACTGCTTTATTTTTCTTCACAGAACTTATTACCCTTATTTTATGCATAATTGTTTTATATATACAATTTTATATTTAATTGTTAATTTATATACAATTGTTCCTTATTCTCTCTTAATCTCCCCCCTCCACTATTATTTCCTGCTTCCAGGAAACCAGGGACTTAATCTTCTTCATCTAACTTTACACCTTCAGTACTCACTATGGTACCTGACACAGAACAGATGCTCGATAAAAATCTGTTATTTTTTTTTTTTTAAATGAAGTAACAAATACAACGAGCCTTTTTGCTAGGATACCTGTGTGCTCCTGATCAGCACAATCTTTCACTGGTCCCAGGACTGCATGGTAAGCTCAGTTATAATCAGCAAGTCACATTCCTGGGGAGGACAGAGATCCCTGAAGGAGTTTGGATAAATCAAATGTTTGTACCCTTGCGTGGTGGGAGTCAGATCATTGCAGCATCCCGCTCACAGCAGAAATTATCCTGGTCATGGGCCCCTGCACTTTTCAGAACATTAATAAGTCAGCTTAGTTGTGGCTCAGGTGACCCTTTTTCTGGATTTCCAGGTCATCCTCTCTTTATGTCTACACAGCTCCCTTGTCTTTTCTGCTGAGTTAGCTCTGTCATCCAGGTTTAAGGCAACTCTTGCATAGACTCTTGGAGCCAGTCCTTCTCAAACAAAACAATCTGGAAATGTCTCTGGTCTGCAACATGGCTTTCCCTCTACCTTGGGCTCCCCAAAGTGCTGCCAGGTTAGAAAACAGCTGTTCTGAAGAAGTGGTGTGTACATGGCCATCCCTCTTACTATTATATCTAGGTGAGTGTAAAATAAGCCCGCAGTGTGGTTGCTTTCTGCTATAATACCTGAGATCACAGAGCTTTTTTCAAGCTAATTTAGGCCTTAAAATGGTTTGTTGAACTGAGGGCTGGTGTCTCTGTAGCCATGACCTGCCCTGCTCAGTCTGGAGAGGCAGCGTGGCGAAGACTTTTAGGGGCAGCTGGAACCGACATCACGTTGGCAGGGCGAGTTTCTTCTCTTTACTACCCTCTCAAAAGAGGCCTCCACCCTGTCCCCCAACCTTTCCTTTCCCACGTCAGTAGAAGAAAGTCTGTTACTTTATGCCTTTTTTTTTGCCCCAGGATTCTCTGACAGTCTCTTTGCATTTGGTGTTACTTGGTACCCATTCTGTAAGACCCAGTTGGCTTGCTGCCTTTATTTTTTAAATGTTATGATATTAGAGTGTTCGTGAAGGCAGCAAACTGTTGGAATATAATTATTCTCATCCCGTGGAGTGTGACACATGTGCATGTGTGATTATCAGTGGATTTTAGAAAAAAAGACGTCTCAGGTTAAATAGAATCAAGACGGAAGGGTCGTAAGCCCTAACATGCGCTGTTATGAATTTCCGATGATCCTTTAGCAATTAGACCATACTTCTGTTTTGCACATTAAGCGGCTAGTTACCCGAGGCTGAAGGCGGAGATGGCTTGCCCCTTTGTTTTCACTGTTAATTTATATTTCTTGTCTACGTCTCCATCTGTCAACAAACACACTTTGTTTCTGAGAAATCAAGGTTGATATAAAATTATCTGTATGTAAGCAGATCCTTCAGAGTTATGCTTTTCCTAGGGATATGAGGGGGCATTTAGCTTGGGTGTGTTTTCCATTGGGCAGGATTAAGCCCGTGCTCTGGAAAAAAAAAGACTTTGTTTCTAGGAGGGTGTTGTTAGAGGCCTCTGCAGTTCAGCAAATGAAAAACTGAATCTATGGCTCGGGAGAAGGGACCTATAGTTCAAGCACTGCCTGGCGTCTAGCAGCTGGAAAACAGCTCCTCCTTCAAGAACACTGACAAAACAGGAACCTTGGTCCCCTGGGTGTGAGTCCAGGCCTAGTATGGACACGGTCTGTACACGTTGGTTTGGGTACATGATACTGATAGGCAAAGGGAAACTGCTCTACTGAGACCCAGGACCGTGGCATCTCCATGTGAAGAGATCCTGACTCATCCAGCAGATTCTCTTTTAATTTTCCAATGGGATTTTAGTGTATGTGCTGCCAAAGTGAGTGCTCCAATGGGATTTTAAATGGCTGGAGATAAAAATGAATACTTTCTGTGTATCGTAAAATGGCTTACTCTGTGTGTGTGTGTGTGTGTGTGTGTGTGTGTGTGTGTGTACAAGTGTATAAGTATTTAAGCACTGACTAGTGAATTATAAACTCATGTTTTGATTGCTTCCTATTCCTAAAATCATGGGGAAATACTTGGAAAAATAGAACATGGGCTTTGCGGGGTTTTGAGCTGGTCTTTTCTCTCCTCCCTTTCTTTCCTTCCTTCCCTCTCTGTCCCCCTTTCTTTCTTTGATTTGCCTTCCCTGTCTTTCTTTCTTCCTTCCACAAGTGTGCTGTGAACATCTCTCCGTCCCAGGCACTGTCCTAGGCTGTGGAGCACAGCAGAGGAGAGAACAGGCCAGAGCCCTGCCCACATAGCGCTTTCATTTTAATGCATTCAAATTCTGTGTCTGGTTTATTTCATGTCTGTGACCTTGGACCTGAACTCCATATCCCAATGTGCCAAATGGGGATAATACGTCTCATTTTGTAGGGTTGTCATGGTGATTAAAATGAGAAAGTACAGTAACCTGAACATGGGGGCTCAAACATATCCACTCCTTTTTCTCCTGCTGATTGGGCTGCAAGTGTGTCTTCTGTTCCTGTCCCGCACCCTGTGGATTTCTGTGTTTGCCCCCTTTCTCTGTTTCTACCTCACTTATTTTGCTTCTCCATTTGCTTGTATCTCTGTGTCTCAATACCTGTGTCTCTGTGTACAACCGTGTGTCTGTGTGTGTGTGTCTTTCTTCAAGGGTGTCTCTCTGTGTCTAGTTATCTTTTTTTTTTTTTTTTACTTTCTCTCCCTCTGTGTGTGTGGGGGGGAGAGTGAGAGAGAGAGAGAGCGTTTGTGTGTTGGGGGAAAGAAAGTAAGAGAGAGCAAATCATGCAAAGAGAGCGAGCATCCGTCCTTTTGCTTGCACCTTTGTCTCTGTATCTCACTCAGTGCGTGGGTTTCTCTGTGTCTCTGTGAATGTCTCTCACATTGCATCTCTATCTGAATTGGCCTTAAATGAGACAAATCTTTTTTTTTTTAAAGACAAATCATTACATGAAATTTTAAAAATTACACTTTCCTCACAAGGTTAGTTCTAGATGAATATAACTTTTTTTTTTAAGATTTTATTTATTTATTTGACAGAGAGAGATCACAAGTAGGCAGAGAGTCAAGCAGAGAGAGAGGAGGAAGCAGGCTTCCCACTGAGCAGAGAGCCCGATGCGGGGCTTGATCCAAGGACCCTGAGATCATGACCTGAGCTGAAGGCAGAGTCTTTAACCCACTGAGCCACTCAGGCGCCCTGAATATAGTCTTTTGAGTTTTTTGTTTTGTTTTGTTTTTTTGGTGTTGGCTAGGAAAGGAGATTTTTAATCACAAATTAAGTACAAATATTAACAAAGGAAGAAAATAATGTATTTAATTATAAAAAAGATTATTCCGCATTTTCTTACGAAATTAACATTTTAAATTAATGAATTCTTAGTTCTAGTACATTAAAGAGGTATGATGTAAGTAAGATGTCCTTTTCATACAATAATTTTGGTAACAATTCATAAAAATTGATAACCATTACATTCTTTGAGGAATCTATCCAAACGAGCTGCAAAGATTTATAGACAGGATACTCACTCAGGTTTCTTTATATAGATGAACATTTGAAAACAAAGTGGTTATCCAAAAATAGTGATAGTGCATAAATTGTGATATAATGATATGACAGTCATATACAAATGCACATGAAAAATCCTGGTTTTGATGCACAAGAGCTAATACCGTAGGATAGTGTTCAAAATATTATATTAACGAAGAAGAATACGTAGCTCAAATACAGTGTGATTGTAACTTTTCGTGTATATACATGGTTATGTGAAAATAATGTCGGTGTAGTAGGGTTGTAGATTTTTTAAATTCCTTTTTAAACTTTCCCTTGCTTTCCAAATTTTCTATAATGTGCATGCATTTCAAATTCAGAAGAAATACACCTTCTCTTTTTTCCTGTAACGGTAAATAACGAATCAGTTCATCTTTTCTCGTACCCCTCAAAGCATGATCTTCTGGGTTTGTTTCAGAGAGGAAGACCAGTGGTGCTTGGGTGGCTTGTTCAGTTAAGGGTCTCAGTCTGAATTTAGGCTCATTTTGTGATCTCAGGGTCCTGGGATGGATCCGCTAGTGGAATCCAGTCTCAGGAGGGACTCTGCTTGAGGATTCTTTCCCTCCCCCTCTTCACCCCCTCCAAGTGCGCGTGCTCTCTCACTCTCTCTCTCTCAAATAAATAACTAAATTTAAGAAATAAAAGAGGAGACCATAGAATAAAGATAGCTTGAGAGTGACATAAGTGGATTGGATATTTTTAGACAAAAGCCTTACCAAGTATTGACAATTCGATTTTCTCGATCAATCAGATCATTTTTGGATGAATATTTGTCCTTATTTAGTAAGCTTGTCTGGCTGGAGCACACACAGGTTAAAGTCTATGGAATTTGGTTTATAAACCACCTTCTTGTTTTCTGGAATGTGCAACACATTTTATAAGTAATGATACTTGCTGAGACTCATCTCTGACCTGGAAAGCATCCAAGAGCTATACTATATAAGAGATTGTTCTCTGTTCAAGCAGAATAAATCCTAAGATTTGTAGCACTACTGTCTTGTAAGAAATGGTAGCGGAAAATCCAAGAACGAGCTCCATGGCGGGTCAGCCATATCCAACATGCCCACGGGAGGTGGGAACCAGTACACAGCTGCTCCTGTGTCTTGGAAGGAGCTGCTTGTATCTTGAGTGAGTTTTTTCTCTGTCTGCAGAATATTTACCTTCAACCCTATTGATGCGGGCCTACGAAAGCCAGCAACTTGGAGTCTTATTTTTGATATATCCACACTCTTGCCTCCTAGTTTATTATTTTTTTAATTTTTATTTTATCAAATAAGGAATTCTATAGTTTATTTTATTTTATTTTTAGGAATTCTATATTTTAAAAAACCAAATAGTACTCTCAAAATAAAGGTAACCTCTTGGTATCAATACCTGATCTCTAGAAGTAAACAACCTTCATTATTTTAAGATATTTTTCATTGTTATCTAGTCACATATTTCTCAGTAAAATATGTATGTTACTATTTCTTGATTTTTAAAATTTTAATTGTCATCTACCTAGCTTCCTACTCACATATCCATATAGATGTATTTCTTCTCCCTCTTTGGCACCAACACAATTACATCAATGATCAGTTTTTTAAGTTATTATAAAGAAACTATAATATGTACATTTTGTTCACAGCTGAGGCACATCATGTAATTAAAAGATCATTACAATTTTATTTTTTCAACTTTTCATTTCTAATAACTGCTTCTTAAAAAATTTAGTTTTCTGGGGCGCCTGGGTGGCTCAGTCGTTAAGCGTCTGCCTTCGGCCCAGGTCAGATCCCAGAGTCTTGGGATCGAGCCCCGCATCAGGCTCCCCGCTCCGCGGGAAGCCTGCTTTTCCCGCTACCATTCCCTCTGCTTGTGTCCCCTCTCTCGCTGTGTTTCTCGCTGTCAAATAAATAAAATCTTTAAAAAAAAAAAAAAATTTAGCTTTCTAAACATCCAATGAGTTAGGACCTAAATGAATTAGTACTGAAATATTCTCAAACTCTCCATCGCAGCTAAAATTTCTCATTATGATTTAACAACACTTGGAGTATTTTTAAGTAATTTTTATTTCTTGAAGACCATCCCCCTGGATAGCTTCAAGAATCAGCCATTGTCCCACCAAATGTGAACAGTATTCTGATTTCTGTCACTGTAGATTAGTCTTGCTCTGAGATCAGAGCAGACGAGCTTAATCATCTCACCATCTAGTATTCATACTTTTCTGTAACGCTACTGTGTTCGGTAGATTCCTCAACCCTAGACTGATCTCTGTCTGGGTGGACTTCAGAGAGTTAGCCTCCAGTATTTACCTAATGCGTAGCAAGGGCAGACGCCCAGATGCATTGTCTGTGTTGAAGTATCTGAGGGTGCAGGGGCTACTTAGACATTTTCAACCAAGCCTTCTGCCCTCCGCATCCTTTTTGCTGCTTCCATAACACCTCAGAGTATTTTTCGTGTCCCCACCTGCAGGCTTCGATGCCAGCCTTTCCCACGCTGCTTAGTCACATGACTGTCCCCTATTTACTTTCCGGTTTCCAAAATGACCTTGCACTCACATTCTCTTTGTTCTTGAGAGTCAATAGATAAAAATCTTTCCTTTAAGGCTGAGAAGGAGCTGAGATAAAGAATGTGCTCAGTTGTGTAATTTTAATTACAAGTGTCATGGTTATTGATTTCTCTTTTGTTGTTGATGTATTATTATTTCTTGT
Source organism: Procyon lotor (assembly GCA_028646535.1). Taxonomy (NCBI): domain Eukaryota; kingdom Metazoa; phylum Chordata; class Mammalia; order Carnivora; family Procyonidae; genus Procyon; species Procyon lotor. Next base: position 23,859 of record JAQQSY010000050.1, read on the forward strand.
TAATTTTATAATTACCTTTGGTAAGGATGGGGGTCGCTCAGAGGGAACGTGGACTTATCATTAACTATACTGATAGTATGTTTTTACTCTAATTCGTACTGTATTCTTATTCAATTTTTTTTTTATTAAAGATTTTATTTATTTGACAGAGAGAAACACAGCGAGAGAGGGAACACTAGCAGAGGGAATGGTAGCGGGAGAAGCAGGCTTCCTGCCGAGCAGAGAGCCCGATGTGGGGCTTGATCGCAGGACCCTGGGATCATGACCTGAGCCGAAGGCAGACACTTAACGGCTGAGCCACCCAGGCGCCCCCTCAATTTTTTTGATAGGTATAATTGACATTTAACATTATAGAAGTCTTGGGCGTATAACATAACGAGTTGTGTATTTGTGTATATTGCCAAACCATCAGCAAAATTAATCTAGTTAATGTCCAACATCACACATAGTTATAAATTTCTTTTCCTTGTGGTGAAACTTTTAAGATTTTATTCTTAGCAACTTTCAAGTATTCAGCATAGCATTTTTCACTGTACTCGCCAGGCCGTATATAACATTCCCATGACTTACTTATTTTCTATCTGGAGTTCGTACCTTTTGATCCCCTTTACCCATTTCACCCTACCCGCACTCCTTGACTCTGTTCTCTATATCTATATCCTTTGGATTGGGGATTATTTTGGGTTTTGTTTTTGCTTGTTTTTAGATATCACATATACATGAAATCACATGGCCTTTGTCTTTCTCTGTCTGATTTATTTCATTAAGCCTAACACCCTCAAGGTCCTTCTGTGTTGTTGCAAATGGCAATATTTCCCTTCTCTGGCTGAGTAATATCCCACTGTGTGTGTGTGTGTGTGTGTGTGTGTGTGTGTGTGTGTGTGTACACGTACCACAGTTGATTTATCCATTCTTCTGTTAGTGGCCACTTAGGTGGTTTCCGTGTTCTGGCTACTGTAAATCATGCTACAGTGAACATCGTGGGGGGTGGGGTGTGAGATGTCTTTTCCACTTATCCTTCACATAAGTGCCCAAAAGTGGAATTCCCGGATCACATGGGGGTTTTATTTTTAATTTTTGGAGGAACCTCTCTCCTTTTTTCCGCAGTGGCTGTACCAATATGCATTCCCACCCACAGTGCATAAAGGTTCCCTTTCCTCCATCCTTGCCAAAACTTGTTATTTCTCGTCTTTTTTTAAAATAGCCATTCTAACAGGCATGAAGTTCTCATTTTTGATCAGTGTATACTTCATGTTAACATAGTGCCTGCTGAACGTAGAGTAAAATATAGTTCTATTTTTTCTTTCAATTCTAAAGTATCAATCAGAAGAAAAAATGTGAGAATATTGCATGTTTAAAAATAATAATTACAATTGCTGGGTCATAGGGGCTGGTGATGGTTATTAAGGAGGGCACGTATTGCATGGTGCACTGGGGGTTATTCATAAACAATGAATCTTGGAACAGTACATCAAAAACTAATGAAGTACTGTATGATGACTAACATAACATAATAAAAAATAATAATATTTATAAGCAGTTGCCATAATATTTGCAAGTCAAATATTACAGCGATGAAATGACCTCAGTGTCATGTGTACTCTGTGCTCGGCCCTGGGTTTACCTGTATGCTGCAGTATCTAGGTGAGAGAAGTATTCTCAGTTTTACAGGTGAATAAACGGAGACTCAGAATGGTATTCAACCTTTTTGTTCAAAGGTACATAGATAATAACTAGTAGAGCTGAGAGTACAAACGTAAGTATATTTTGTAATTTTTTTAAAGTAATTCTTTTTTTCCTGAAATATGCTTTCTTCCTTACCTGATCTCTATCAAAATAAGGTTTTCATAATCTAGAATGTAGGAAGATCTTCTACCAGAAATGGGGTAATAAAAGCTGTATTACTCTAGGCCAGTGTTAGTTTCATTAGCTATTGGATATGGTTTGGCAACAGAGTTAAACATGATTTTTTTTTTTTTAAAGATTTATTTATTTGACAGAGAGAAACACAGTGAGAGAGGGAACACAAGCAGAGGGAATGGTAGCGGGAGAAGCAGGCTTCCTGCGGAGCAAGGAGCCCGATGCGGGGCCCTATCCCAGGACTCCGGGATCATGACCTGAGCTGAAGGCAGACGCCCAACGCCTGAGCCACCCAGGCGCCCCAAACATGATTTTTTTAACTTCTTTTCCATTATCGCAACTTGTGCAATGTGCACAAAACTATGTGCAACTTACTTCTGGGTATTTGCCAATAAAGTCAGAGTAATGAAAGAAAGAATGGAGAACTGGAATTAATAAATTATGAGTTAAATCTTTTCTTCTAACAGAGAGAAGAAGAAAAAGATCATCAAGTGCGTTTGGCAGTTGGAAATGGTATACGGAGTGATGTATGGAGGGAATTTTTAGACAGATTTGGAAATATTAAGATGTGTGAGCTTTATGGAGCTACTGAAGGAAACATTTGTTTCATGAATTACACTGGGAAAATAGGATCCGTTGGGAGAACAAATTTCTTTCACAAAGTAAGTACAGTATTTTCCTTATATAAGAAATATATTTAGGTCAGTTTACCTCTCTTCTAGACTTCCTGTTTGTAAATTATGGTAAATATGTTTTCCTCTAATAATGTGGGGATAATGATACCTAAGTGTTTTTTGTTCTGTTTCCAAATTTAATAAGATAATGTATAAAAAACAAGCAAAGTTTCAGATACATGTCAATTTGACTTTTTCCATTTTTCCCGAGTCTTTTCAATCCATCATTTCTGCTTACACTTCTTTTTTCTATCAGTCAAACATTATGTATAGGTTTCTGATAAACCAAGCTACCACTAAAATCTTAAAAGCTGCTCCAAAAGTCACTTACCTAGAAGTAAAAGACTTCCAGCTGATTTCTCAGTAGCAACCATGGAAGCCAAAAGATTGAACAATGTCTTGAACTGCTTTGGAGAAAATAATTTTCAAGATAAAACTTATACTCAACAATATTTTGTAATGAATAAAAATGAGACTAAAGAAAATAGTTTCTAAATTTATATAGCACAACGTATATAATCTCAAATGTTCTTTATTTAAAGAACTCCAGGATCATAGTAGGATATTATAGTCTCGCTCTTTCCATATTTGTTAGAACAAACAAAAGAAAACCTCCAATGTTATAGAATATGCAATAAACAAAGTGCTTGAACTAGCAGACATTTATAGGATACTGCATCTAAGAACTGAAAAATATCCATTCTTTTCAAGCACTTTTGAAACATTCACAAAGATTACTGGGCCACTGAGGGAATTCCAGCAAACTTCAGAGGATTAAATATGGATTATGTTATCTGACAGCAGTTTAATTAAGATAGAAATAAATTTTTTAAATGACAGGTAGGTCATCTCCTATATATTGGGTTATAGAATATCTGTAAGTTTCTACGAGCAGACAAAAGATCGTAATTGAAATTAAAAAATAATTTGAGATGGGGTGCCTGTGTGGTGCAGTCAGTTGATTCTTGATTTTGGCTTTGGGCGTGATTCTGGGTCGTGGGATGGAGCCCATGCTTAGGCTCCACACTTAGCGGAAAGTCTGCTGGTGCTTGTCCCTCTCTTTCCCCTTCTATTCCTCTCCCTGCTCAGGCTCATGCTCTTGCTCTCTCTGTGTCTCTAAAATGAATAAATAAAAGTAGAAATAAATCTAAAAAAAAAATAAATGGAGCTGAATCAAAATGAAAATGTTATATTTCCAAACTTTTGGACCTACATAAGAAGGGTTGAAAATTTGTGAGCTAAATATCTATTTCTGGGGGCTAATTAAAAAGCAACTGAAATAAAGCCAAAGAAAATTAAAAAGATAAGGAAGTAATCAAGAACAAAAATTAAAGAAATGCAAAATAAACATTTAGTGAGAAGTGTCAAAAGAGAGAGACATAAAATTTTTAAAAAATAAAGAAATAGATTCAAAGCTGGTATAAATTTCTCTCGTGTTTGGAACCTAGAGAAGGTGCAAACTAATTTTTTGATCTACTCTTTGGGATTTTTGAGGGTCTTATTGACCTCTCAGAAATGTAGCTGCATTCTGAAAAGTAATTTGGGGAAAGTAAGTGCTGATATTACTAAGCTTTTCATTCCTTACAGTTAATTTTCTTAACTCGTTGCACGGGTTCCATTAAGAATTTGGTATTCCTATTAAAGCTCCTTAGCGAAGGTGAGTCATTCCCAAGTAATCATCCAACAGGAGCACAATGAAGAAGATTTGTATTTTACATTACTGACTTGACCTCATTATAATTTTATAATGTCTTAAATTCACTGTCAGACTGTAATACTGTCAATAAGCAAGACGTCGTTGTCTCCAATTTATTTGGAAAACTTCTGATGCTCAACTTATTTTAGGGTTTTTTCTGTTTTTCAGTTTGGAAATGAAAAAAATTGTACCTGATATCATAGAATTCTACTCTATCTTTTCTCGTTTCATGCATATATTATAGTTTTGTTACATAGCAAGTCATCAGAAAAATTTGGACCAATATCTGTTTCATAATCAAGTGGGGAGATTTGATAAGTCTGTCTCTCAAAAATTTAAACTTAAGGGAAGTTTCCACTTGCTGTCTCTCAGACAAATCAGCATCTAAACAGAGATAGGATATTAATAAAGAAGGAAAAAGATGAGGCATCAACACAGAGTTCCTGCATCCCAAATGTCCTTCCTGTGTGCTGTACTAACCATTTAAATACGTGCAGCCGAAGGGTATGTGTGCCATATAAGCCCCCAGAGCAAACATTATAAAATTTGGTGACTGCATTTGAGAGACAAACCCAAGTCACAGTTACAGACTGGCTTCTCCTTTTCTACACCCAGGGATGATATAATTGGGAGGGAACAAACATGAAATCCCTACAAGAAATAAAACTTGAAAAAAAAATTAGTCTTAATAAAAGGTAGCTGACAAAAAAATACAGATACACAGCAAAATAATAAGTCCTATAAAATGACCAGGGAATGTTTAGAAAAACAATTTCCCATAGATTCAAAAATTGCAATGATATTCTCTTTAAAAGTAAAACCTCGGGGCTACCTGTGGCTCCGTTGTTAAGCATCTGCCTTTGGCTCAGGTCTTGTGCGATCAAGGCCCAAAACCCCGCTTCAGGCTCCTGGCTCAGTGGGAGCCTGCTTCTGCTGCTCCCCCTGCTTGTGTTCCCTCTCTCACTGTGTGTCAATTAAATAAATAAAATTTTTAAAAAATAAATAAAAGCTCAGCGGGACACGAGGGTGGCTCAGTTGGTTAAGCCTCTACCTTTGGCTCAGGTCAAACTCTCAGGGTCCTGGGATCGAGTCCCACATTAGGCTCTCTGTACAGGGAGAGACTGCTTCTCCCTCTGCCTGCTGCTCCCTCTGCTTGTGCTGTCTGTCTGTCTGTCTCTCTCTCTCTCTGACAAATAAATAAATAAGATGTTTTAAAAAGAAGAGCTCAAAAGAGAGGAAAGTGCAAAGGAAATATAAATCAACAAAGGGAGTTGAAAAGTAGACTACTCCATTCGAAGGGAAAAAAAAGAGAAGAATCAAATTATTGCAGAATTGAACAGCACATTATAGGGTGTAAACATTGTTAGGGAGCAAGATGGTTGGGTTTAAGGAGTCACACAAACACAATAAAAAGAATAAGCAAATAAGAATATAAAATAAATGAGAAGGATAGATTTTGAAAACATACAATCATTTGATACCTGCTAATTGGTGTTCCTGCAGGAAAAAAAAAGATCAAAAAGAAAAAAATGATTTGAAACCTAACAGAGGAAAACTTCCTTAAATTAAAGACTTTAATATTTGGCAAAAGAGCACACTGTGTTCCAGGAAAAAAAAAATTAGTACAGAATGATCATCAGAAAAATATGTGCTGGTAAAAATACTGAAAATAAATTAAAGAATCATAAGGAGAAAACAAAGGTTGTACAAAGTGTAGGGTGAAGATGGGAATTATCTCAAGCATCTCTCAAAACAAGAACAAAACACTCGGGACGCCTGGGTGGCTCAGTTGGTTAAGCAGCTGCCTTCGGCTCAGGTCATGATCCCAGGGTCCTGGGATCAAGTCCCACATCAGGCTCCTTGCTCATCAGGGAGCCTGCTTCACCCTCTGTCTCTGCCTGCTTGTGTTCTCTCTCTCTCTCTCTCTCTCTCTCTCTCTCTCTCTGACAAATAAATAAATAAATAAATAAATAAATAAATAAATAAATAAATAAATAAAACAAAACACTCAATGCCGGGGGGGAGGTATTCACCTAAGAATTTTACTTCTGACTGAGTTGTTCTTTGAGTATAAAGGCAACCAAGAGGTGTTCTCAAAATTTTAAGAACTCAGACGATACAATACCCATGTATGTGTAGGAATATCGTACATCTTTATAAAATTCACTCAGTGGAAATGTCCAATCAACCTGAAGAGAAAGCAGATTTCAGAAATGAAGGAACCGCCTTCAGTTAAAAGGTTTGATTGAATCCATTTAAATACAGAAGATTGAACAGCTCCAAATTATGTTTATAGATGGGATGGCAGTATCAATCCTGAAAATATAAAAATAATTACAGCACTAACTATGATGGGAATTGGGTGGGAGGAGAGGAGGAAACGTAAGTGCTAATTTTCTCATCTTCCATAGTAAGTCCATAAAAAAAGGATTTAATAAAAAGACTCCTTCACATCTCTGTAAACATTTTTATAACCTTAAAAGTAGGCATTTTTTATGGACCAGGAAATTGAATCAGCTGTGCAGTTAGGCACTAATCCCCACGGGCCCACTCTCACTTCTCATAGCACTTGCCGATTTTGAAGTCCCGACAACCCACTTTGGGTTCGATGATTCACTAAGGATTCAAAATTCACCAAAAGCTGTTACACTCGTAATTACTGTTATTACATCTGAAGGAAGCAGATTAAAATCAGATGGAGGGAGAGGCAATGGGGCAGAATCAGAAGGGCACCAAATGCAAGGCTTTTAGGGGTCCTTTCGTGTGGAGTCAGGAGGGCATCACTCTCCTGGAACTGACGTGTGACCTTGTCCATGGAGTGTTGTCAGCTAGGGACGCTCACCAGCCTTGGTGTCCACCATCTTCTCTGTGGCTCCATCATTTAAATCTACTTGGCTGCTTGTGCGGCTGACCTCTTTCTCGAATCCCTCAAGAGGGCAAGCTGGGAGACCCAAAGTCCCCCCCACCCTACATCACACTATTCATGTGGCTCAGAGACACTAAATCTGAATCATACTGTCACTATCTGGATGCCAGAAGCCCTTAGGCTAACACATAGACTCCTGTTGGCCATGACTTTGCAGGGCATGGAGAGAATCTCCCAGAAGCTGAGAGTGAAAGCCAGACCTCTGGGTAAACTGGGATTAAGGTTAAATTCTTGATGCCACAGGGACTGATTTCTCTCATGCTAAAGAAACACGTAATTTAACTTCGGTTCCATTTTCTTTGGGTAAATTCAAGAGAATTTAAATTGATTGCATTTCTTAAAACGGTGTGGTATCATTTTTTATAGATTATTTTATTACTCAGATTCCTATCTTCCTCCCTATCAATTTAAACACATTTGTAATGATGCTTGTCAAATGCATTCCTTTATATAGTCTGTTAAAAGTTTTCAATAGACCTGACTGAGCACAGTGACATAAATTCCTATTCATGTGCAGGTTATAGTCTATTTTGGAAGACAGAGAACAGCTAAGATAAATAAATATAACATAATATACATTACATACTCATATAAATGCTGAAGAGAAAAATTAAACAGGAAAAGAAGATTGGTTGGAGGAGGACTTTTTCAATTTTAGAAATGGTAGCCAGGGGCCCCTGGGTGGCTCAGTCGTTAAGCGTCTGCCTTCGGCTCAGGTCATGATCCCAGGGTCCTGGGATCAAGCCCCGCATCGGGCTCCTTGCTCGGCAGGAAGCCTGCTTCTCCCGCTACCATTCCCTCTGCTTGTGTTCCCTCTCTCGCTGTGTTTCTCACTGTCAAATAAATAAAAATCTTAAAAAAAAAAAAAATGGTAGCCAGAAATGCCATACTGAGAAAGTGAGGTTTAGGGAAAGGCTTGAAGGAAATAAAGGGATGAGTCATGAGGCTATCTGGTGTTCAAAGTGGAATGAGGAGGGGCGCCTGGGTGGTTCAGTTGGTTGTGCGCCCAGCTCTTGATTTGGGCTTAGGTCATGGTCTCAGGGTTGTGGGATGGAGCCCTGCAATGGGCTCCGCGCTCAGCAGGAAGTCTACTTGAGATTCTTTCCCTCCCCCCAAATTAATAAAAACATCTTTTTTAAAAAGGAGAATGAATAGCCAATACAAAGACCCTCAGGGGTTACATGTCTGCCATATGTGAGGGACAGAAAGGAGGCCATAGTCGTCATAGTAAGGTGAGCAAAGATTTTGAACAGAAGACCAAGTGTTTCTCTTTCAGTTTAATGGGATCACTGGGGCTCTGTTGAGAATAGATTACACCATGTTAATGCCAGCTTACTTTTGGTTGAATTTGAGGAAATTATAAATTCTCTTCATATTTTTGTATTTTGCTTTTTTTTTTTTTAACACAACTCTGGGAACCATTCAGAACTATGCTGTTGCGTAACAGTGCATTCTAAGACTAAGTATCCATAATAACCCAAAGATGTATAATATTATATGTATATAATATATACTTATTTACATAAATAGATACATGTATGTATTATGGGTCTACATGGATAATAGATACTACGATATATAATAGATTTATGATTTATGCGTATGTGTTTGTGTTTTTTTAGGGTTTTCTGTTTAAGTAAGAGAAGCTAGCCTTTCCCTGTGGTGCCAGAGACCTGAGCCTCTCTACTGTGCAGCTCGAGGCAATGTAGTGCAAGGCTGAGGGGAAAACCATGAATTGCAGTCACTGCACAGAGGCCTGTATTCTAAGCTCTGCCCCTCCTTAAGTTTTTAACTTTGACAAGTCACTTTCCTCTGAATTCAGAGTCTCCGTACGTATTCACAGAGGGAATGATTTCCGTGTTCTCCTTCCAGCTTCCACATTGACAAATGTGAATATGCAGAAGCACACAGGCGTGTGCGGGAACGCCAAGGGCAGTGTGCGCCTCCACGTAGTGTGTTGTGCCTGGCGATGGGGACCCATTTGCCCGGTCTGTTGTGAATGGGCCCCCTGCGGCTCTGCTCTGGACATGGACACGGATACCCACATCTGCTCTTGCACACATACATTCAGGGGATATTAGCAAGGGGATCTTTTTTATCTGCGTTGTGATCACACAGTCATTTTTGTAATCTCGTGTTAGAAGGCAAGAAAAAAATAAGTCTCTCTAGCTGAAACTTAATACTCAGACCCAGGCTAGCTCTGGAAGATGCTGTGATGTATTTAAATTCCATTCATATAAAATTAGCCAGTTTGTGACCTGCAAGTCCCCAGTGTGTGGTAACAGGCACACTGAACGGTGATTTGATGTAGAAGGACTCTCACCCATGAATCCAGTTGACAAAATAATATAAAATAAATAACACTAAACCTGATATCATCAATTTGCTGAGCAAATTTTTCAAAATATAAAACAAATTACCATAGGAGATGAGTAATGAACGGGGCTCTCTTCTCGTTTGACCGAAATGACAAATGCAGTTCTGGGATTTCTGGAAGCTTTCTTTTTACCAGCCATTAGGAGAGCAGCCAGAAAGTTGTTATCCCAATTACAAAGGCCAACAAGACGCAAGCTTGCATTTTAATAAAGCATCTTTAAGTCTAGAATCACAGTATATTTTGCTTTGCTACCACTGGCCCACATCTTAAGATGGGACAGTAGTAATTGCTACCTCATAGGTTGTGTTGGTAATTAAATTAATAGTGCCCTTGAGCCTGTAGCAGTGTCCGGCACACAGCAAGTCCTCAGTCAACATCAGTGGCTCGCATTTATATTTTAATTCAGATAATGAATGGTGATTCTACTTACATGCTGATTTTGCTGATATTAAAAACCAGGGATGTTTGTGTCTAGTCCTTGAGGAAAAATCATGGTACATTTATTTCACTAGTTTTATTCATCTTTTCCCACTTCTTTGCTTATATTTATTCACTTTGTTCCTCCTCCTCTTTGTGTCTCTCTCCTCTGTGTCCTTCCTCATTATTTTTTTCTGTATTTTAGATGACTGTTTTCTAGTTCACCTTAATGAAATAGCATGTTTAATTGAGCTGCAAAACCTCGGTTTTCTCATATAGAAAATGAAGGGGTGGGGTTGAGCCAATCTGCAGTTTTCCTCCTAGAGTCACCTCTTAGTGGATGGGTGGACACGACAGGAGCAGTGTGGCTGGAAATATTTGGGGACAAGGAGAGGTGTCCAACTAGCTTGTTTCCCCGTGTGAGGAGTATGTTCTAACAAATTTGCCATCTCACAGCACAGAAGTACTGAGTGTTAGTTTAGGGACATGAAGGTGAAAGGCCTGGGGAAAAGTTCAGTCAAATTAGGCATCTGATCCCTTTTTAAGGGATTGTAAGTTAAAAGTAGACAACAAAATTCTTGCTTTCGTGTAGCTGAAATTTTAGTTTTATTAAAACTTTCGTTTCAAGGAATTTTTAAAATATTTGTTTATTTGAGAAAGAGAGAAAGAGAGCATGAGCGGAGGGACAGAGGGAGAGGAGATAGAGAATTCCAAGCATGTGGGGCTGGATCTCAGGACCCTGAGATCATGACCTGAGCTGAAACCAAAATTCAGATGCTTAACCAACTGAGCCACCCAGGTGCCCCC
>JAQQSY010000050.1:35115-54523 GCA_028646535.1 Procyon lotor
GTTTCTCTTGATGGCTGCATAGTATTCCATTGTATATATATATACCACATCTTCTTTATCCATTCATCTGTTGATGGGCATCTAGGGTCTTTCCATAATTTGGCTATTGTGGACATTGCTGCTATAAACATTCGGCTGCACATGCCTGTTCAGATCACATTTGTATCTTTAGGGTAAATACCCAGTAGTGCGATTGCTGGATCGTAGGGTAGCTCTATTTTCAACTTTTTGAGGAACCTCCATGCTGTTTTCCAGCGTGGCTGTACCAGCTTGCATTCCCACCAACAGTGTAGGAGGGTTCCCCTTTCTCTGCATCCTTGCCAACATCTGTCGTTTCCTGACTTGCTAATTTTAGCCATTCTGACTGGTGTGAGGTGGTATCTCACTGTGGTTTTGATTTGTATTTCTCTGATGCTGAGTGATGTGCGCTCAAATTATTCTTGAAATTACAGGAGTTTGGAAGTGAAAATACCTCTACTGGAGAGGGAATAGGATCAGAGATTTAAATCCAGGCTAGAATAGGAACTTGCCTACTGAGGAGAGAGGGAGAGAAGTGCTAATTAATTAACCAGCTTTTTAATGTTTGTGTAACTTTAGTTACTGTAATTTTTCCTGATATAAGTTAAATTTTAGATTTTTTAAAATGCAATGAGGAATGAAATGTGCTGGGCAGAAAAGAATTCACTCACGTTGTCATGACTTCTCTTCAAGTCACATAGTAGCTGCAAAATTTTATGTTTAGGAAGGGCACCTGGCTGGCTTAGTCAGTGGACCGGGTGTCTCTTGATCTCAGGGTTGTAGGTTCAGGTCCCATGTTGGGTGTAGAGATCACTTAAAAAAAAAATAAAGTTTTGGGCGCCTGCGTGGCTCAGTGGTTTAGGCCTCTGCCTTCGGCTCGGGTCATGATCTCAGGGTCCAGGGATCGAGTCCTGCATCAGGCTCTCTGCTCAGCGGGGAGCCTGCTTCCCCTCTCTCTCTGCCTGCCTCTCTGCCTGATTGTACTCTCTCCTCTCTGTCAAATAAATAAATAAAATCTTTAAAAAAAAATAAAGTTTTATTTATTTATTTATTTTTACTTCAGGAAAAAGTGAAAAAAAAACAAAACAAAACAAAAAACCACAACACAGAAAACTGCCCTCATCATCCTCTCCCCTTCTTACCGAAGACTTTCAATCCTAAAACTCACATACTGCCAAATATGAAAGGCAGTTGGCTTTCTGTTTCACTTAAATTTATATTTTTGTATTTTTTAAAAGATTTTATTTATTTATCTGATAGAGAGACACAGCAAGAGAGGGAACCCGAGCAGGGAGAGTGGGAGAGGGAGAAGCAGGCTTCCCGCCAAGCAAGGAGCCTGATGCGGGGCTCGATCCCAGGACTCTGGCACCATGACCTGAGCCGAAGGCTGACACTTAACGACTGAGTCACCCACGTGCCCCTGTATTTTTGTATTGTTACCTAAGTAATGCTTGTGTTTTGCTAGACAATTGTACTCTTCAAAGCACAACACAAATTTTATTCTACACAGTAACGAAGAAAGAATCCAGACACCAGCCCATAAGCGCATTATAATCTCCTGGTATGAGAAAATAATCCACTTAGTTCTACAGAGAATGAACTGCTATGATCCCATAGAGGAGCGATATGAAACGGGCAACCGGAGCATGTGTCCTGGGGCCACAGGCTGACCCCAGACGAAGCTGGCACTTCGGAAACAGGCTGCCAATTACTGAGTAGCAGAGAGGGCTGCAAACCAATACAGAGATAGCCTTACTCATGCAATTTAGTTTGGCACTGGAAAGCTTATGTAATCCATCCTTTAAAGTATCTTTTACAGGGATGTCTGCGTGGCTCATTCAGTTAAGGGTTCCACTCTTGATTTCGGCTCAGTCATGATCTCAGGGTTGTGCAGTCGAGCCCTGAGTCGGGCTCCACACTGGGCATGGAGCCTATGATTCTCTTTCTCCCACTCCCTCTGCCCCTCTCCCCACTCATGCTCAGTGCTCGCTCACTCTCTCCCAATAAAAAAATAATAAAGTATCTTTTACATACAGTATGCATGACAAAATTTGTTCTTATAAATTATTTCTTCATAATAACAGTCACTTATAATTTTATTATCCTTTCCCCCTTCTGGTTACGGCTTACTACTGTTGCTAATAATGTCAGACTTTGTACTTGACTTACCTTTCAACCTGATTCAGTATCTTTCCTGAAAGTCCCTGATGTGTTTCCTCATACATAGCCCCATCAGGATACTTTTAATGACCGGTAACAGGAACCCCACTCAAACTAAAGGGATTTCATTGCCTCCAGTAACTAAAAGTCCAAATGAAGAACAAATTGCTTGAGTGGTCCAATTTGGGATTTTCTCAACTTCTCTGCAATGCTCAGCTCCACGTTTCTGTACGTGTTCGTTTTTCCCCCTTGGCTCAGTCTCCACGTAATTCAATACAGCTGCTGGCAACGGTTAGGGCAACCCGATTCCTCATCCACATCTGGCTGGAGAGTCTGGCTTTCCATTGCTCTCTGGTAAAAGTAGGGAAGGACTTTCCCAGGAACCGCCAGAAAACTTGCCCTGGTGCCTCATTAATGAGGATATGAGGCTGATCGCCATTCTTCACAAGTCACTGTTAAAGGGAATACCAAGACCAATCAGTTCTACCCATAAGCTGAGGTCAATTACACAAACTTTACAAATGATAGAAGAAGGAAATCATCATCATCATCATCACCACCACCATCATAATCATCATCACCCTCACTATCAACACCATTTCAGATAGGGTAAGGAAATTAAACATATTGGCCTTCATTTTTTTTTTTTCCTATTAGAGACCACCACCAATCCATCTCACCAGTGACCCATTCCACAGCATGAAGCTTAAAGTAGCTTTTTTCTAAATGTTTATGTCCAGCTCTTTCCTCCCCATGCTCCTCCTGCAAGCCTTCCCAATCGAGAACACTCTCTCCCTGGGTTCTGCTAAAGAAAGATAAACGAATACCTTGTATGCTATTCAATCTTATATTAACTTGCTGATTGATTGACACTTAGATAGCTTTGTGATGAATAATATGAAGGAATATTAGTTGTTAATTATGGTAATTGTTGTCACGTGCGGATTAGTAAACCTTGGGAATCCACATTTTCAGGGATATAACACTCTACCAAACTCTTGTTTCCATGGGAAAATGAATTTATCTTTTATAATTTCCATTGCCATAAATTCATTTATTATTTGAATTAGTATATGGCTCTACATTTAAATACAAGTTTGTCTAAATTAATGTGACCATTTATTCATTCAACAGAAATGATATTGCACAATCTAATCCTGTAGGTAGGAAATGGCCATCTCTATTTTTGCAAAATGAAGGCTAAACACAATTGTGCATATTTAATAGATAGATGCAACAAGCACTTTTTTTTTTTAAATTGAGTGTACCCAGGGCCTTCACACTGGCTGTTCATTTCACCTTCTCAACATTTTTGGAAGGCAGATTTGTAACTTCTATCTTACAGGTGAGCAAAACAAGGCTTAGAGAGGTGACTTGCCAAACAAAAGTGACCCAGCTAATTAAATGTCGAGGCTGTGAGAGAAGAGAACACAGTAAATCCTGACTCCAGCTTCACTGTACTCATGAGTTTAAATAGGAAGTCATAATGGTAAGACATTAGACAGGGCAATGTCAAGGTGGCATTGAATTTAATTTCCAGGAACCATACATTGAAAGAATATTTTGCTGCATGTTAAACTTATTCATCTGCAGTGTGGGCCAGTAGACATAAGCCACTGCTAGACCAGAAAAAATTTTAGAAATAAAAATCACTACACACATTAATAATAAGAGAGATTATTACTCACTATTCTATAAAGTTTATAGAATATGTTAGTCTTATACCTCTCCTACACAAAAACAGTAATTTTCTTAAAATTGCCCAACATTTTAGATTCCAACCATAGATGCAAGTATATATACCTCCAGGTTTTTACTGACCCTGATAGTTTTGAGGAGCACTACTCAGCTGTTTTGTACAGTGTTCTCAACTGCTTTTCCTATGACAAGACCACGGTCATCTATGGGTTATTGCCCACAGTCTTTTTTTAGTCTACCGTGAATGAACGAAGTCTAAGAAAAACATATGAGAGATCTGTTTTAATGCTTTGGTCTGCTTATATACAGAACTTCCCCCATTTCCCAGAAAAAATTAATTCCTCTTACTACAAAACCCCATTTGATATAAATGTCTTTTCATGTTTTCATACTGCACAGATCATAATAGCTTCAAATTATGTTCTCTTCTTGGTTTAAATAATGTTGAAGTTAATTCAAAATAGCAAAACCAGGTATTTTGATGAAGATCAACAACAATCGACCACTCATAGACTTCCTTTTTAAACATAATAGTTTGACTTGCCTAACAGTCACCAAATTATTTGATTAGTGCAGCATTTACAGGAGTAGATTTGACCATTACCTTTGATAGAAGCCAATTAGTTCCTATTTTTCCCTTATTGGTTTTCTTGGCCACATCAATAAAGAAATGCCTTTTTGTTTGCTAAACTCACTCTGAGAGAAATTTGTTTACTATGTTATTGCTTCTTTGGCATAAGCTTTCACATATTATCTTCAATATTTGTAGCTCATTTGCATGAGAATATAATATCTAGTCTCAACATCACAGCTCTTAATATATGGAGAATTTGCTTTAATTCTCCATTAGGTCATTGACAATTGGTAAAACATGTATCTGTAGAAAATGCCATTTTTTGGCCCAGAAGTTCACTTACAGATAATAGTACATTCAAGAAATAGCGCAGAGAAGAGTCATAGTAAAAAAGACAACAAATGACTTACCTAATCCCATTCCTGAATCTGGAGGCTCTATGTCAGCGTAAGTCTGTCTTTGACCCACCCATTACCGGTATGGGTACCTTGTTCCTATCCATCAGGCCTATGGAAGCCAAGTAATCCCTTGGCTGCTCTTTTATTCCGGCCCTAATTCATAAACAGGTAGAAAGAAGTAAAATATCTGCCAATTCTAAGACAATTACATCATGAATCATACTAGAAGACCCTAAGAAACACAATCAATGACAGTTCTGTGAATATTTGTAGAGATCCTTTACTGCAATTTTTCTTTCATGTCAAGATTTAGAAGTTAAGGAACTGAATTTCAGTTTGAACCAGAATTAATCCAATTTCCATTTTGAAGGGCAAGATGGAAGCACTTAATTTCAAGCAATTTTGGCTACTCTTCTATCATTTCCCTCAAATTTGGTTCTACATCCTTGGGAGTGTGCTGTAGGTACTGGAGAGGAGGGGGGCATTGGGTTACCCCACCATGCAGTTGTCTCTGGAAAAGTCAGTTTTATTTGACTCCCAGTTAAAGATCCATGCAGTTAGCCACTGAGATGCCCTTATTCTAGCCCCTAGCCCTGTAGAACCCAAATATCATTCTTACTAATTTCCTGCTAAAGTCAGAGTCATGGGAACCATTATGTTTCTGAAATAGCCTCATGACTTCTCATAGGTCTCTGTGACTCCAAGATTAGAGATTTTCTAATCTAGGTGGAAGCCCATTCTTCTAGAACCTCTCTTTTCTACATTTTCTTGAGGATTTCATTTTTCAGAAATTAAAATCAGCAAATTAAAATCAGAAAATGCCCCTGGCTTTTGTCCTAGTAAACTTGGATCTTGGTAGGGGTTCCATTTTTCATAGTCTTTTTCCTTTTGAAAGAGAATTCATATTCTCTTCCTCTTGCCTTCCCTTTTTTTTTTTTTTTGCAAATGTTCTCAATGTTCTCCGCATGTAATACATGTGGGTGACTTCCTTCCCCAGGTTACTAGACATTTTGTCTTAGTTTCTAGCTCCTTAAAAACTTTAATCCTTAGTGTCTTTTGTCTTAAAGGAGATTTGAATGTCATGGGGTTTTATTTTCTATTTCTTTTATGTTATGAGCTGTTTTGTGGACTGATAGAAATTTTCTATAATCAAGGGAAAGGCAGAGAAACTCATTATCTCAATTTTCTACAATTAGTTACCCTAATTAATTACACAGAGGGCCCATCTTGGTCTTTAGATGTGTTTTCGGTGTGGAGTTTCTTTTGCCTTTGAAGCATTTTTCAGTGGCTTAAGTGTGAGGCTTTGTCTCCCCATCCACCTATTGTTTCTTTGAAAACCTGCTCTCATGTGTTTCCTATTTTCCAGTAATTTCTGACAATGTTTTATCCACTGAAGACAGACTCTCTTGTTCCCTCCATTCCCCCATCTTTTAGTGGATTATTATCTTCATGTATTTTGTCTTTTACTGTAATGGATTTGACAGGGAAGGTGCAGGTAAGGGAGTGAGATATATATGCTAAATTCACTATCATCATCTCATCTCTAACGATTTTAAAAAGTTATGAGTTAGTAGTAAAATGTCCATTCAGATTTATTGCGGTAAAGAGCACTCATAAATTAAAACTATGTACATAAAGGCAAAACAGATTTTTAATGGGAAAGGTAAAGAATCCAAATCACCAACACAAAAATTAAGTGCCAATTTATTCATCCACTTAATAGTTTTTAATAAAGATCATTCATCCATTCTCATATATATAATGGAGTATGGATACATTTAGACACTTAATTCATTCTGACTTAAGACCTTTTTTCTCTTTTAAAAGTTTTTACTTCTGCAAAACTGATTACATTTGGTCATTTTTTAATCTTAAAGTTTTACATTTTATTTCCATGCTACTTATGATTTTACATTTAAAAAATATTTTAACTTTGTAACACTTGTTTTCCTAATAACTACAAAAAGCAACCACTGTATCTACAACTTCTCTTCCAACCAAAATAAGCTTTTTTTTTAAGGTTTTATTTATTTATGCGAGAGAGAGAATGAGCAAGTGAGATAGAGAGGGAGGGAGATAGAGACAGAGAGACACAGAGAGGGAATGAACAGGGGCAGAGAGAGAAGCAGACTGTGGAGGGAACCTGATGCAGGGCTCAATCCGAGGTCCCTGGGATCATGATCTGAGCCGAAGGCAGATGTTTAACCACTGAGCCACCCAGGCTCCCCCCAAATAAGCTTTTAACAGGAGGCAAAGCTAACTTTTCTACTTATACAGGGAGTTAGGTTAGGCAAAGGAGCTTCCTGCTGGGTTCCGCTCCACTTCTCAAGCCTAGCTCCACAACCCCCTCCTGCAGAAGGGAGCTCACTTTGCCAAGAGAGTCAGTCACAGGGTCCCAGCTTGAAGCAAACCTTGGAGGTTGTTGCTTTCAGACTGAAAGAAGTCCAACTGTGCGTCTTCCATTGTCTTCGAGATCCATTTCTGTTAACGACCACAAACTGCTCACACTCAGAGTCTTTTCTGCCTCCGGTCTTGGTGTCAATACGTACGTTCTAGTCTAGTCCATTCTTTCTCTGTATCATTAGTGGTTTCTACAGCTCTGTTGGATTTTACCGTTAATTTGCTCTAGTTTATGTATCTTCCAAAAATTTCCAAATGTTTTGGGCTTACCGGTTTTCTTGCTTTGCAGTATCATACTTCTGTGTTTCTTCTATCATCAGAATGTGAGTTCAATAAGGGAGAGAGGAATGCATGCATGAGGTCAGTCAGCTTCCTTGGACTGGAAGTTTACAGTTAAAACATCAGAACAAAACCTCAAAACATGGGGCGCCTGGGTGGCTCAGTCGTTAAGCGTCTGCCTTCGGCCCGGGTCATGATCCCAGAGTCCGGGGATCGAGCCCCACATTGGGCTCTCTGCTCGGCAGGAAGCCTGCTTCTCCCGCTACCATTCCCTCTGCTAGTGTTCCCTCTCTCGCTGTGTTTCTCTCTGTCAAATAAATAAAATCTTAAAAAAAAAAAAATTAAAAAAAAAAAACCCCACATACCAATGAAGACGATTTTATTGAGGTATAGGAGAGGGTGCATAAAAATAAAACATTTGAGCAAAAATTTAACTCAAAACTTAGAAACTTTAAATAGTAAAAAGTACATTTGTAGTACGTTTCTAAATTGTCAACCACTGATTGATTATTTAGAATCTTTGTGACTGAAGCAAATATTTAGTTATGCACTGAACCCCCAGATAGGTAAAACAAATAATCAACTAAAGTTTGCTAGGGACTGAAACACATGAAAGTTCCTACTTAGAGAAAAGTTGTTGCAAAAGAAAACACAGCATATGTTAGTTAATGTCCATTCCCTCCCCCGGTATCACGTTAAAGAATCAGTTTCCTCTCACTTCTCCTAAGAAAACATATGAAAATCCCATGTGCAAAAAATCTTAAAGTTTGACCTCCCCTGACATTATTTGATTATAAAGTTCTTCGGTCAGTGGAACATAAGATTTTTTCAAGTTATCCATGAAATAAACTGGGTCAGAAATTTTCAGTGGATTAAATCCTTCTTCCATCAATTGAAACTTCTGTAGTTTGAATGTCCCTGTTGTTTCCATCTTCTCCTACAAAGCAATTGTCAGGATTAGTAGAATCATTTAATGTTATCTAAAATCTATAAGCAGAATATTCAACAATCAGACAGACTGTAGTATTTAATTATAACACCTTTATACCCAATGACCATCTCTCTATTAACTCTCTATTAACTATTAATAATTTAACATCAGAAATTTTAAAAATGCCCCTAGAACAGTGGATTCTTTAGCTCGATTCACCTCTGAATTTTATTCAATGTAGAAGAATTATGAAAATTGTCAAAAACTAATTACAACCTACTATAGACGCATCTAAAACACACAGGCTTATCTCTTTCACTGTCAATACATCATCATGTACAGGGAGTGCTATTAGAAACCAAGAAGAGAAGACCTATGAAAGAGAACATTCCATTCCGTAAGGCCAAATACTGTAAAAACCAGAGGCAGTAAAAGACGATCTAAATCTTGGGTTCCCAAATTGTGCCCTCTGGTGCTTTGTGGTACCTCCATGAACTTCCAGTGTCTCCAAGGTGTATTTTAAATTTTCCAGGTAAACCCAGTGATATCTGTTAGTCACCGCCTGTTAACTACTAGCTCAAGGTAGTTCACAGTTCTAATATTAGTTTGCAACACATTCTTTTCAGTGATGCCATATCTTTGTGAAACGGGGTTTTTAGTGGTTGCTGTGATAGAGGGCAGTACAGTCCCAAATCAGTGACAAGGAATTAGGCTCTCCTTGTGCAGTCCAATCTAATTCCAAGGTTTGAGGGATTGTACAATGCCCAATTTACATCTCTTTGGTACTTAATGATTGTCTTAAAAGTAAGAGTATTTTTTTTCTTTCAATTTATATACATTTTTTTTTTTCAAAGCGCAACTAATTTGTTAGACCTAAATACTTAACCTAAATACCTAAGAAATCAAAATGTAGGTATTTGGTTGGCCCACGAATGCCAGGAAATACTGAGACACTAGAGATGCCATCAATCTCGAAAGTTTAAGAAGCTCTATGCTTTAAGGGATTTAAGAGATAAAGTGTGACAGCTGCAGGCATGGAGAAGTAACCTGCTTTAAATCAGATGATGCAAAGAGGTTCTTATAAGGTTCTATGAGTCACTTGGCCATTTTTATTCATCCTTCTGGATGAATACAAGACTCAAGTTCTTTCTGCATCTTCTTCCCTGATCTCATCCTTTCTAGCCCACCCTCTTCCCAAACACAGTCATCACAGAATTAGATCTGTGTGGAAACACATACTTTTTTTCTCATTTTTAGAAAATTAAAAACTCGCTGTATTTATATAATTGATATTCTGCCTTAAAAAAAGAAAACACAGCTCTAGGGGTGCCTGGGTGGCTCAGTTGCCTGAGCTTCAAACTCTTGTTTTGGCTCAGGGTCGTGGGGTCTGGCCCCAACGGCACCACAATCAGCACAGAGTCAGCTTGGGATGCTCTCTCTCCCTTTGTCCCTCGCCCTGCTCCCCTCACATGCTCTCTGCCACCTCTCTCTATAATATGTAAATAAATCAAATCAAAACAAACAAACAAACAAACCCTAGCTCTACAAAATGCCAGGTATGTTTCTCCAGGTAAGGTAATTTTTCATTAGGTAATAAAAAACCATTAGGTAATGGTTTAATAAGATCTTATCTAATTATAATATTTTAATTAACATTATTCTTTTTTTTAAAAAAAAGATTTTATTTATTTATTTGAGAGAGAGAGAGAGAGATCACAGGCAGGCAGAGAGAGAGGAGGAAGCAGGCTCCGTGCCGAGCAGAGAGCCCGATGCGGGGCTCGATCCCAGGACCCTGAGATCATGACCTGAGCCGAAGGCAGAGGCTTTAACGCACTGAGCCACCCAGGCACCCCTTTAATTAACATTATTCTTATTCTAGCTAATAAAGAATATCAAAATTTTTAACTGCTATAAATAATATTTTGTAGAGCATCTTTATATATAACATTTGTTCAGCTTTGATTACTTTCTAAGGATACATTTCTGGAAATGAAATTACTAAGTCAAAATATATGTGAATTCTAAGAGCCTAATTATATATTTACCAAAAGTGTGTTTTCTAGAGAGGTTATAACAGTTCTTGTTTCCACAAGCAGAATGAAAGGATCAATTTAATTTCACCCCACCCATACTGAGTAATATCACAGTAAGTTTTTTTTTTTTTTTTTGCAAATTTAGGGTGCCTGGGTGGTTCAGGCAGTTAGGTCTGACTTTTTTTTTTAATATTATGTTAGGCACCATCTAGTACATCATTAGTTTTTGATGTAGTTTTCCAAGATTCATTGTTTACATATAACTCTCAGGACTCCAAGCATCTGACTCTTGCTTTTGGCTCAGGTCATGATCTCAGAGCGTCCTTGGATGGTGCCCGTGTTGGGCTCTGGCTCTGTGCCCCCTGGGGAGTCTGCCTGAGGATTCTCTCTCTCCCTTTGCCCTTCTTTCCCTACCCACAGAATAAATAAATTATTAAAAAAATCTTTTTTGTACATTTAGTGGCAAAAATAATCATTTTTAAAATTTTTGCTAAATGGATTTTGGTAAGATTTTGATTTTGATAAGCCAGTTGTTTTATTAATTTTGTCGGAAGTGACAAACTTTTATACCACTTATATCAGATCATTTATTATAATTCATTTATTAAATAAATATTGTGACTGCCAACTAAGTATGCACTGTACTAACTACAGCAAATACTATAATAATTATAACAGTCACGGCTCTATTTCTTTAGGGGTTAAATGACGTTAAAGTATTTTCTAAGTTTGTGTAAGATGGACTTAGGTTTCTAGAGTAGTTCTATGCCAAAATATTTCCTCTGCTCAATGAAAGTGAATTTTAAGGTGCCCTAGGTGAAACACATTTAAGATATTGTTTAAAGTACCAACTGCCTAACCCATTAAAATACATTATTTCTAGGGTGGTATGCGGAAATGTAAGAGGGAATTGAATGTGATTATAAAAGGGAAACATGAGAAATCCTTGTGGTGTCAGAACTGTTCATATCTTGACTGTAGTCATTGGTGAAGAAGCAACACAGGTGATAAGAGTGTACAGATCTTTTTTTTTTTTTTTTTAAAGATTTTATTTATTTGACAGAGAGAAACACAGTGAGAGAGGGAACACAAGCAGAGGGAGTGGTAGCGGGAGAAGCAGGCTTCCTGCTGAGCAGAGAGCCCGATGCGGGGCTCGATCCCAGAACCCTGGGATCATGACCTGAGCCGAAGGCAGACGCCTAACGACTGATTCACCCAGGTGCCCCAAGAGTGTACAGATGTTAATACACACACACACACACACACACACACACACACACACACACACAAGTAAAGCACAAAATTCAATAAAATGGGTAGATTGTAACAACGTCAATGTCCAGGTTATAACAGTTTTGAAAAATATCACCGCTGGAGGAAATCTAGTAATGGCTACACTAAGGATCTCTCGCTGTGTTCTTCCTTACAATCACATGACTATAATGATCTCAACAAAAATTTCAATTGAAGATATATTAATTCTCCTTCATACTTCTGCTTACCTTTAGCATTTCAAAGGACTGTTATGAAAATAATCTGAGACAATGTGTACAAAAGCTCTCAAAATAAAAAATTATGTCACTGAAAATTAAAAATTATGGAAATGAAGTGTGTATTTATGACGGTTCAGATGATGTGTCCCATTGGCCAAGCCATGACAGAACGATGAAGATTGCTCAGTGAATGCTTGGAAGATGAATAAGACGCCATCGATTGTTCCGCTAGGGATCTAAGGGTGATATGATGAATGTATCCAGAAAAGTCCTATTTGATTGGATGTTAAGAGATGATAAGTACTAGCTTTGGGTACACAGTATTAAAAACATGAATAGCTAAATGGATGAGTGAGCAAATTCATCCAGTGACTGAGCAAACTCATTACTGTATTTTATTCTAGCAGCCTAACAAGAGAGTGCCCATCTATCAAAACAAATAAATTGAGAATTCCCTAAAGTATAAAGTCCCAGAGGAAGGTTGGACAGAATGAGGGTAAAATTGAAAGCAGAATTGCTTGGTTCTGCACACATCCTCAGACACCTTGATGTCAGCCTGGTGGAACACGGTTCTAGGCACAGAGCACCAAGTGTCTTCCCAAGGCTTGTGTACAATGGAGTTTGGGCTTGCACGATTGCTGAGGTCTTGAGTGAAGAGGAAGATAGTAATTCTCTAATTAGGACAAAGACAAAGACACCCTAGCGTTTCATCAAGTTCCCTTCTATAATGAGGCTTCAAATATGGCATAAATTAGCATCCCAATGCTTTTCAATATTCTTGAGATTCTCTAATATCATACTAATTCATCTTACATAAAATGCACGTATTATCTAAAAGATAAAATATTATTTTGTAAGTAAAACATCTCCTGGATTCCTGGTCTTGTAGCTAGGTTGAATCTTTAGTTAAGTAAAATTACCTGAATTCTTAAAATTCAAACAGTAGAGTTACCTGAATTCTTAAAAATCGTGGGCAGGCGTAAGCTGGTAAGAATGCTACAACTTGTTGATAAACCTTCTCCAAGTCCAAAGACTTATTTGGTTTTAAAGTAATAGAAGCCATTCCTGCTCTTCCTTCATAATCTGAAAAAAAAGTTTGAAATAGCGTTAATTTTACAAGTACTAGGTGATTTTTAAAATGATCCCGTTAATTACATACTAATTATTGCAAATGGAGACATTAATTCTATCACAGCAGTAACAGTGCAACAGTAGCATAAATGAGTGGGTCCTTTCCCGAGCATATGGTCGATTTCCCAGAAATAAGTCAGGAACAGGAAAGGAAATAGAGTCTATTCTTGATTGTCAACACTATACAAATGAAATAGATGGATAGAAAACACCATAAATCACCCCTAGGTTGCATCCTACCACCATTAATATAAAATATTGGGAGGAAACATTTATTCAATGGTGAATATATTCCAAACAAATGTCCATGTTAAGGGTCAATGCAAAAATTAACAGGCAACATTGTTTTTAAATTTAAAAACCAGACTGGTATTTCCATATCGAATTCCACAAATCACTTAGTGCTTATCATGCCACCTATGGGTTTTTCCAGGGAATCCAAAGAGACAGCACCCAAGGTCTATTAGAGTAATAGACTTCCTCTGCTCCCCATTTAAACACTCCTCTGCTCCCATCCCATGTGTCCTGAGCACCTATCCTTCAACACTTCCATCCCATGTGTCCTGAGCACCTATAAATATCGGTTGGATGTTATTGTCATTTACCAAAACAAAACCGCAAAGGAGAACAGCTATACTATAATTTCGATTTGGTAACTTTTCTTTGCCATTTCCACCATCATGAGACAATCCTCATATGCAAGCACATTTACAAAGAAAAATGAAGCCAAATAGGTTTTAAAATTATTTTTCAAAAAGATTCAACTAGGGCTCCTGGGTAGGTCAGTCAGTTAGGCGTCTGCCTTCACCTCAGGTCATGATCCTGGGGTCCCTGCTCAGTGGGGAGTCTGTTTCTAGCTCTCCTCTCCCTCTGCCCCTCCCCTGACTCATGCTCTCTCCCGCACACACTCTCTCTCTTTCTCTCAAAGAAATAAAATCTTAAAAAAAAGATTCAATGTAACCACAAGTCGGTGTTATTAAACATTTAAACTGCCACGTGTTCCTGTTTAGCAGCATGCACAAACTCTAGTCATAAAGGGAAGGATAAAAGATTATTGAAAAGCTGGAATTATTTTCAAGCAGTGAGTCACTGACCAGAACTAAAATACACACATCAATCAAAATCAAGTTGCTACCTGATGTGACCACGGCATTTATTAGCCTGGTCTAGGGCATTACTTGCCAGGACAAGATCAAGATATTTATCTTAATATATAAAAAAATGAAATGTCGAATTAGTAAGATGGTTGCAGAAGTAAAGAAAAGTGACACGTTCTCTTCTGAGAATTCTTCCAAGCCTGAAATGTATTCATACCTGGAACCATCACCCCGTAGACATTTGTCTCCTGTATGAAATCCAACACTGCAATAACGTCAGCAACCTCTGTGGTGGCAACATTTTCTCCTTTCCACCTAAATGAAAAACAAGTTGCAGCAAATGCACCTCTATTTGAAGAAGATGGTACCCAGTGTTAGTTTCAGTGCCTTGCATTTGGTTCTCTGCAAGTACTAAGCAACCAAACACAACGGCAGTTTTTGAAACGAAAGCCATTTCCAAGGAACCACTTTGTTGAGAAGTCAACAAAATCAGAACCGTTGTTTTAATTAAAATTACTTTATCTGTGTTTCGCTGGTATAAACCGATCATTGTAAGATGTTTTTCTATAGTATGTCATAAAAACAAAGTAATGATAATTTCCTCTTTATTCTGAACCGTAATTACAATTAAGTACAAAAAACTGCATATCTCTAATGATAGAGTTAGGAAAAATGAAAGGAAAGCTATAAGTTGTCTCTCAGGGTAGTGACCTTCTTTAATTTCTAGGGGTTAACCCCTTTGGCTTCTTTAATGCATATGAATTATGGATTGAATACATTACTTCAATTAAAATAATTGTATACAAAGTGAGCAAATAAGTTGGTACAAGAAGGTGAGGAAGTATGATTCATTTATCCATTCAGACATTTTTTTGAATGTCTCCTCTATGTCCTTCATTATCCCACAGCCATTGAGTAGTAAAGCAAAGTCACTGCACAAGCTTAAAATAATCTTAAGGAATTAAGAAGGAAAATATAAGAAAGGAAAATTTTGCTGTTTCATTGTTTTTATCATTCAGTCAAAAATTAGACCACACTTGACCAAATTGGTTTCTGTTTCAACTCTGCCATTTAGACATCGCATCTGTCTACTGATTTATATTCTAAAAAAAGGAGCTCACTGATTTGGACCGAAGTGATTCATTTAAATAATGATAAAAATTGACATCAACACTTAAATTAGGTTTCAATCTAGAAACAGATGGCCAATGAATTTTTAAATGGGGAGACATTACGGAGATGAGAGCGCTGTCTGCCCCGAAGGTACAGACCATGTGGTCTACGAGCTTTCCACGGAGCCTTGCTTGGACATGGCTCATAATCACAGAAGAAGCAGCGCGGCCTGTGCTATTTCACACCTGAAAGTGTCGCCAATACGGTCCCAAAAATAAAGGAAATTGTCCTGATCTTGCACGATTAAGTCTCCTGTGTTAAAGTAAACATCTCCCTTCTTAAAAACATCACGAAGCAGTTTCTTCTCTGTGTGCTTCTTACTCCCGACGTAACCAAAGAAGGGATTCTTCTCCTTCACTCGACAAATGAGCAGTCCAGGTTCTCCTGGGAGAGAAAGGCACTTTTCGGTGATTTGATTAGAATTATTATTACACATATCATGCACGAACTTAGATTATACCTGACCAACACAGCCGGTGTTGATATCCCCTGAACCTGAGTTTTATTATATTTCCTGTTAACCCTGGGTGCCTGCATCCAACACATCCTTTCACAGACTGCCACCAACACAAATCACTTTGGATAAACCAGCAAAAAGGAAAGCGAATACAGACAAAGGCAAGTTAAATTTATTTTACATCCTACCCTGGGTGGATAGAACAAAGGCTACCTTTTTTTCATGGTTCCATATATTTTAACACTGATAATAATGAAACCATATAAATAACCAATTTAGTAAGATTTTGTAATAATTTAGTAATAATTTTAGTAAGATTATGATAGTACCAATGTTTATTGGGCTTTTAGTACTTGGCAAGCCCCATTAGCCCCTTGCAGCTGTCATCCTATTTAATCTTTACAAAAACCCTTCGAAAATGATAATTAAAATCCTTATTTCATGAGGAAGGAGCCATGGCTCAGAAGGGTCAAGTAAGTGACTGAAGTCCAACACTGTTGAAAGGAATGGACCCAGAACTCAAATTTAAGTCTTTTGATTTTGCAACAAGGTTTCTGTTCAATACTATCTCTGATCCAAAAGTTAACAGATGCTTAAGAAAATGTTTTATTCTTATGGGATGTTGTGCGGAAATCCTCAGTGGGCAAGAGGCGAGGCATGAGAGTTATTAGTATTCCTTATATGTAGACACATTAGCTGAAAAAATTTTTTGATCAGATTTACTCATATTAATCAGGATTTTGCCCAGCAAGCTGTAAGTTAAAAATCTACTTCTGTGAGAAGGATGGAAGACAAAGGGGAGCAGCAATCCCTGTCCCAGAACATCCCAAGGCCATTGTTGACTCACTTTGCCCTCCTGGGAACAGAGGCAACATCCAGGTGACTAATGAGACGGGGTTAATTCCAGAATGCTGTAAACCACTCATGTCATTTTAACATTATTCAACGTTCATTGCTCCCACTCCTGCTGGGCATCCTGGCTTCCACGGGCACGCGTGCCACCGGCCAAGCCACGTCTGTTCGGCTACTGCAGAAGCCCCTCGTTCTCTCAGTCATCACCGACCCCTTCATCATCATCATCATCATCATCGTCGTCATCGCCAGTTACAGTTCCTGAGCACTTTCCGGGGATCAGTCACTATTCTGAGCACTGTAGTTATCTGATCCTCATCACAAACCTCTAACACGGGCCCTCATATTGTCTTAATTTTACAGCAAAGAAACCAAGAATGAGAAGGTAATTTGCCCAATGTCGTACAATTACCAAATGTGGGAGATGGGTTTTGTTTCGTTTGTTTATTTATTTATTTATTTATTTATTTATTTATTTATTTATTTTTCAAATATTTTATTTATTTATTTGACAGAGAGAGAGAGAGATCACAAGTAGGCAGAGAGGCAGGCAGAGAGAGAGAGGGGGAAGCAGGCTCCCTGCTGAGCAGAGAGCCCGATGCGGGGCTCGATCCCAGGACCCTGAGATCATGACCTGAGCTGAAGGCAGAGGCTTTAACCCACTGTATTAGTATTTGTATTAATACTTGGTATTAGCCACCCAGGCGCCCCAGTTGTTGTTGTTTTAAAGGCTCAAGCTCCACGATGAGATCCTGACTCAGATGTTTAACTGACCGAGCCACCCAGCTGCCCTCTAGACGGGTTTTTATAAACCAAGTTCAAGTGACTCCAAACCTGTCCTCCAACACATACATATTCCTTCAGCCTATATTCCCTCTATTGCAAAAATTTCTAAGACTCTCATGTTCTCCTTAAAATTCACGTTCTTTGTTTTTCTTCTTCAAGACACAAGTTGACTATTTCTTCCCCAACAAATTAATTCTTGCAAATGCTCAAAAAGATCATAGTATTCTTTATCTATCTATTCTAGGCAAATGTATGCAAGACACAATATCATTAATGGAAAAATATTGAGTAATTTATAATGAGAATCACAAAACACTAAAGCAAATGTTTGGGGACAATCTGTTGTTGTTTTTTTTTTTTTAAGATTTACAGATTTACTTATCTACTTTAGAGAAAGAGAGAGCAAGCACAACTCAGGGGAGGAGTAGAGGGAGAAGGAGAGAGCGAATCCTCAAGCAGACTCCCACTGAGTGAAGAACCCACACGCGGCTCTATCCCAGGATACTGAGATCGTGACCTGGGCCAAAATCAAGTTGGCCGCTTAACCGTCTGAGCCACCCAGGTATCCTGGAACTGTCTGCTTTTTAAGAAACCCTGAGTTTGTACAAGTAGTTCTGAGACTCAAATTCCAACGTCAATACTGTCCTAAATCAAATAAATAAAACACACTGGGGTGCATGCCTGGCTCAGTCCGTAGAGCATGCAAAAGTAGATCTTGGGGTTGTGAGTTCGAGCACCGTGTTAGGTGCAGAGGTTACTTTAAAAAAAAATCTAAAAATAGAAAAACAAAATAAAATGAAATACACTGGAAAAGTGTGAATAAATAAAGCTCTTTATAATCTTTTTAGAAATGGCTTTTCTCTTGGACATAGCTTCTAGAATTGAATTAGCAGAAGATATTTGATAAATGCTCTTAGGCTTGACATTTAGAGGACTGAGTGATTTGTTTTTTACTAGACAAGGCTTATATGCTTTCCAAGCTTCCAGCTACCAGAACACACAAACAAGCCAGGTTTGCAACCTTTATTTCCACATCTGAAGTAAAGCTTTAAATGAACAACATCTTTGAAATGCAGTCTAAGCATCTTCTGAAGAAAGCAAAAAGTAATTTTGGCCTGATTTATTCAGACTGAATCTCTAAACAATTCCACATGCACATATCTGCATCGAAATTTCTAGACTGATCATGTGCAGTAGCAAGTTAACTGTCCAACCAAAAAATTATCAGAAACCGTACCTTGGTGGAGGAGGAGAATGAGATAGAGAAAAGAATCGGGTAGGTAGCAAGCCACATGCCAGGCTCTCCGTCCACCACCTCATTCAATGGCCAACAAGAACCTCACAAAATAAGTATTGTCAACTCTACACGTGAAGAAAATGAGACTCAGCTCTAGTGGCCTGCCCCAAGGTGAACAGTTTCTAAGGGCGAGAGCCCAGATATAAATGCAAACCTGCCTGACTTTCCACTATACCTGGAGTGATAACTAAGGCATTCTTTTTTACATTAGATCTTGGTGACAGAGGACCTTAGTTCAACCATTACAACTAGAAGTGCAGATCAGGAAAAACAGGAGCCCAGTAATGATCCATTTTAAACTTCAGCAGCTGATCATCCGAGTGACTCAACTGGGATCCCTAACATCTAATAATGAAACTATTCTACCTGCACTGAAATTCCAAATAAATCTCATCACATATCAGTAACAGCCACCCTTTCTTTACTAAATTCAGTAGTAACTAAATAGAAATTCAGAAACTTTTGCCTGAAGAGACGTGGTCAAACGCAAGAAACTTACCTTTTTCCTTTCTTTTCTTTTTTAAAATTTTATTTATTTATTTGACAGTGAGAGAGATCACAAGTAGGCAGAGAAGCAGGAGGGGGGGGGGAAGCAGGCTCCCCGCTGAGCAGAGAGCCTGATGTGGGGCTC
>JAQQSY010000050.1:55023-90266 GCA_028646535.1 Procyon lotor
AGCTTCTTGTTGAGGAATCTGAATCATCCACAAGTCAGAACTGAAAGACGCTGACAGTCGTGAATCCCCCAAGAAAATGTCCTGGGTGACGAAATCAATCAGTCCACACAACCTACTCAGGCACACACAGCTTCTAGCAAGGCTCTCTTTTGGGGGTTTTTGTGCGTGTTTCTCGGTGTCTGCACTTAAAATATGAACTGACAGCCGAAGGTCACCAGCTATTTAAGGAAATCCTCTAGGATAAAGGATAGAGAACAAAATAAACCAAAAGATAAGAGGTTGTTGGCAAAAAGAGAGACAAGGTGGAGAGGAGATATTTTCAAAAAATTATAACTAATATTCTGAGATACAACATAATAAATAATCAATAATACTAAAATAGCCTGCTACAAAAAGAGGTATTTTTAGAGAACAGAGGTTTAGAAGATAAATCTTTCAGAAAGTAGATGAAAAATAAGGAAGAAAAACAGGATAGAAGTGATTAGAAAAATTAATTAACTTAGTCCAGGAGGGTCAATCTTTAAAAAGTTTGAGTTTTAAAGACAAAAAATGAACAAACAAGCAAATAAAGTAGGAGGAAATGTGTAGAAAGAACAATAAAGAAGGAAAAAGAAGGGGATGTAGAACTTTTTTAAATTTCCAAGTACCTAGAATTGCAAGATATGAGTTTCCAAACTGGAAAGGCCTACAAATTTCCCAGCAAAATGCATAAATAAGACAGTCTCAGTACAAGTCATCACCAGGTCAGAGACTACTGAAGACTCCCAGAAGGTTAAAAAAGCCCCCCAAAAGAAAGAGAAAAATAACACCAGCTTGCATGTAAAGAGTGAGAAATCAGAAAGAAAACAGCGTCTCACTGTGTGTACTGGAAGTCAGAAGACGGTGCAATGTCCTCACAGCCTGGGATAAAAATTGTGTCTAGGGGCACCTGGGTGGCTCAGTGGGTCAAAGCCTCTGCCTTTGGCTCAGGTCATGATCTCAGGGTCCTGGGATCAAGCCCCCCGCATCGGGCTCTCTGCTCAGCAGGGAGCCTGCTTCCCCCCCCACCTCTGCCTGCCTTTCTGCCTACTTGTGATCACTCTCTCTCTGTCAAATAAATAAATAAATAAAATCTTTAAAAAAAAAAATTGTGTCTAACCTAGAATGCGACACAAACAAGCATAAAGGAATTTCCAGATGTGAGGACTTAGAGAATTTACCTCCTAAATACTCTTTTTTTTAAAGATCTACTTATTTATTTTAAAGAAATGGAGAGAGAAAGAGTGAGTGCAAGAGAGGCAGGGTGGGGGGTGCCTGCACTCAGGCACCAGGAGGGGCAGAGGGAGAGAGGGAGAATCTCCAGCAAGGTCCCCCCTAAGCATGGAGCCCGCCATGGTGTTTGATCTCCTCACCTTGATATCATGACCTGAGCCAAAATCCAGAGTCCGATGCTCAACTGACTGAACCACCCAAGAGCTCCCCTCCTAAATATTCCTTAGTAGACAGCTACTTAAAGCAGCACAGTGATAAAATGAAAAGGAAACTAATTTGGGTTCTAGGAATTAGGGGATCAGAAAAAAGAAAAGGACTGAAGGGACCTCCCAGGACAATGGTGAAAAAGGACAGGGCAACCAGAGAGTGAGGGGTTGAGACTGAAATCACAGGGAAGCTCCAGGTGAAAAGTGGCCAAGAACAGGGCTCGGCAACACACAGACTATCTCATCAGTATCAAAGGTGAGTTCTCTTTTTGACAAAGGGGCAAGTAGGAACCAGCAAGAAGTGTATAGAAAAATCAAGCATTCAAGGAAACAAATAAAAACAATGGTCAGTCCCAGGTTGGAGGGAGTTTTGCATGGAAGACGGTTACAGTGGTTACTAAGTTATGATAACTGATACTAATCCAGTCAAAATTCATGATGACACAATATTAGTGTGACATTAGGGAAAAGTGTCTGCACTAGAAAGAAAGAAATGAATGGAGAGAGAGAGTGGTTGGTGAGAGAAGACAAACCCTCATTTCCATCATGGAAAATCAGTAGATACTCTTAAGTAAGCATCTACTAAGTATCCAGTAAGATACCCATTCCATGCAGAGAAATAGAGGTGATTCTTAAAAGAAAGATCTAAAAATATTGACTGTAGTTGGTGTGGAGGAGAAATGGGGAAATGGGTTATAAGTGTACTTTTCTCTAAAATTTCTAAAAGTATTAGAAGTTATCTCTGTGCTATGTAACTTTAACATAAATATCAAATAAAATAAAAATCAGTAGTACTTTTGTTTTTGGCCCGTTATATAAATGCATAAAACAACGTGGTTTCAATCTTGGAACATGAAAGCTGTTACTAGTGGCTCTGGCTTGTTCTCTCTCTCTTTTATATAGAGAGAGTATGTGCAAGCTAGCAGGAGTGGGGAGGGGCAGAGGGAAAGAGAATCTTAAGCAGGCTCTGTACTCAGTGCAGAGTCTGATAAGGGGCTCAATCTCATGACCTTGAGATCATGGCCTGAGCCAGGATCAAGAGCTCAATGCTCAACTAACAGCCCCCCAGGCAGCCCCCACTGCACTCCAGTCTGTACTCTTTGGGCCTTGGGATGGGGGGAGTGGTAAAGAATGTTTGGAAGACTAATCACTTTCTATTTTTCACAAGAAAACAGCCATACAGATAAATTGGTTAAGTACCTTCTGTTGAAAGTTTTCAAATCATATCATTTCCGAAATTTCACTGTCTCTTTCAAAGTCCAAAGTCAGACTGAATGTATGCTGACAACTTGAGACACATGGGCACTTCCCAGTTCATTTATCAAAGCTGTTCTAGATAATGTCAAAACTATTGTGTACTCTCCAGTCTAAAAGAGACCATTGTTAGTCTCTAAATAGTAAATAAA
The DNA here is from genome assembly GCA_028646535.1 of Procyon lotor. NCBI lineage: Eukaryota > Metazoa > Chordata > Mammalia > Carnivora > Procyonidae > Procyon > Procyon lotor. The sequence continues at coordinate 57,887 of JAQQSY010000050.1, forward strand.
AAAGAGACAGACACACACAGAAAGAGAAAAGAAAAAGAGAAAAGTAAGAAAACTTTACTTGTGCAAGAATAGTTTGCTTACAATACCACCAGTGCATAGGAAATTAGTTAACAGAATATTTTTCATTTCTCTGATTCAAACCTCTGATCATCTTCACACTAAGGACAAAAACTTAGTCTACCAAAATACCATTCACCTCTTCCTAAGAGTCAATTAAGTTTAACATTTCTTTTGAGTTTTAAGGCGGTTTAATTATTCTTTTTATTTTGGGATGTTATGAATTTTTTACCTACAAAAAGCGAGTGGGAGATGTTTAGTTACTTGATTCTATTCTGTATCTTCTCCCAACTCCCCACTGCTTCCAAGACTTCCCATTTGTCACCCATTTCAATCTCCCTAAGGAAAAGTAGGAGAGCCTGCTCCTTGTGCTTAAACTACAGCTATAGCTGGATTGTGTTTAGGATTTAAGATGGTACAAAAGAACACAGAAGACTATTTTAAAGTAGACTGATGGATTTTTTTGATCCAGGAAAATAATTTGAAATTATGTAAACTAATCCTTTCATTTTATATATCAGGGATCCTAAGGAACAGAGAACCTAGCAGGTATCTTGCCAATGAGCTGGCCAATATCACACTCTGAGCAACTGGGCTGGATCAAGGTCTTCACTCATTTCAAGGTCTCCGATGACACTTGAAGAAAGTATTTCTAAATGAGACAATGGCCGAACGAACATGGTAACTTGCCAAGATGTGGTGAGAGCCAATTCATCCAAATTTGAGAGTTCTAAGATCTAAGAACCTCGAGACCTCTTGAATGCATGCTTTCTCAGAGGGTCAGTGAGTACCCATGGTGACCCTGTTGCTTTGCAAGTATGTTGCGTTCTTTTTAATTCTCAAAGAGAAATGGATCCTACCTGTTGTTCCGGAGGTAAAAATATAAAGATGAGGAGACTTGAGACTTGAAGCCACATGGTAGCTGCGGGGCACGGGTCTGTCAGATGCCGTGCTCAGTTTTTCTTTGAGTGAAGTTATGCCTTGTGGAACAGAATCGCTCATCCCCCAAACGGTCATACCTTCTGGGAGGCTTGGAAGGATTTCTTCTATAGTTTCGAGCAGATCTAAAAACCAGAGGTTTAGGAAGAGAGAAGTAAAACATAAATCTCAGACCATCAACTTGTGTCTTCTTTTCTTTGTTGGAACATGGATAAGATGGCACTATCATGCTGACTTCCTCTTCACTGGGATAATTAGTCTCATGGTCATTTTGTGATTTCGATACAACAGGACCAACTGAAAGGGAAATCTGGTTACCACCTGACTTAGAAAATGCTAAGAGGCTGATTCAAATGGAATTCTGGAGACACTGTTACTCAGATTACATCTTTTTTTTTCCAATTTTTAAATGAAACTCTATATTCCGCTTTAAATCTACCCTCAGGATACCAGTCAACATTTTCACTGAAATAGATCTCAGTAGCTCATTATTTCCCAAAGCCATCTATCTGTGTGTCACTGTTTAACTCTACTATAATGGAAAACATTCGGGAAGCTCTCCTAACCCCTCTGGAGTCCTGAGATCATTATGGTGTAGAGACTGTTTCAGAGCCGAAAGTTAAGTGAGGCAATTTAGAGATCAGGTTGATGAACGGTGAAAGTCTCTGAAAGCAAAAGGATGAAATGAATGCCTTCCATAACAGGCAACAAGATCCCCAGGGTCTGGTGAGGTGGGAACAGGTTAAAGAGAGCACAACCTCCATCAGCGGCAGTGAGATCCAAGGCCCACCTAGAATCAACGCCAAGCAAAAAGGAAAGTAGAGGTAGAAAAGCCTGAAACGCTGGTGTCTTCAGGCCTGAAGAACTTGAGAATCTTACAGGACCGAAGGTCTGGGCTGCAATTCAGGTTTCAGAAAGGAAGAAAGGATACATCTCCCGGGAAGTCTCGACCATACAGAAAACAAAGGGGTACCTGGAGAGGACAGGCTACGTTGCATTAATTTGGGAGACTGAGCCCAACCCTTTTCGTTTGGTGGTTAATGCAGAAGAAAACGTCATTTGCTCAGGAGTGGCTGGTGGAGAAGAACAGAGGCAGAAGGTGGGTGGGAGTCCCTGAGGAGGAAGTATTTATTAAGGTACCCAGCACTCTGTAGGATGTAAAAGAAGCAGAGCATCATCATTCCCAAAGAGTCTTTCGTGTAAGCCAGCGAGGCCTCATATTTTTTGCTAGATTAGAGATACAGTTACTTAGTCTCTAAATACCTTTAAAATTTAACACTCCCCTGCTTTAATATGGATCTCTAACACGGAAGTTTGGCTTTTATATTCCACAACGGTGCTCTGGTTGTAGTTTGGTATTCCTATAAAATGTCATACTTGTCTAAGATATAAGGGATTTCTGAGAACTACATTACTTATCTTAATACCTACCTTAATGTCCTTAGAGATACTACGTGGTAATATCCCACTGGCTTTTGGAGTTAATAATGCGAGGAATGCCAGAGATTGCCAGCAACTGCCAGAAGTTAGGAAGAGGCAAAGGAAGGCTCTCCTAAACCCTTAAGAGGGAGCGTGGCCCAGCAGACACTTTTATTTTGTACTTCTAGCCCCCAGAACAGTGAGGGAATAAGTTTCTTTCGTTTTATGCAACCCAGTTTGCAAGAGTTTATTATAGCAGCCCTGGAAAATTAATACGTCAAGTCACCAGGTGGTGGAGGAAACTGTTAATTCTAACCTGTGGCTAATTATACCTAAAATCCATACATTACCTCATAAAAGAAATCAATTATGAAAAATGTTATCAAATGTGAAATATACCCTGGTTAAAAGCGCAAGTACATGAAAATATGAACCTTTCCATCCAAACAATTGTATTTTTTTTCTAAATTTTTAACCAAACTTCAAAAATAATTACAAGATATATTCTGCTTTGAAGCTGAACCCGGGGGTCCTGCATTAAGCATTTTTCTGGAAATGGAAATCAGTATTCGGTAACCTCAAAAACCCATCTGTCAGCCACTTAAACTCATGATTTAGTTCCTCAAAATCTATAATCTAGATTGATCACAAAGAAACAGCAAGAGAAACATGTCAAATTAGACCAAGCAGCTCACAAATAAAACCTGTAATACAACTAAGGAAACACAGAAAATGATAAGGAGTTCATACGTAGGCGGTAAGGAGGCCGACTAGGACTTAAATTTCTTTAAATTAATTTTTATTTCTGTCACAAACCCACATAAAATAAACTGTAAGAGTCCAGAGTTCCACTGAGTATGTACAGCATGCTGCTAGCTACAGATTGCTTCAGTAAGAAGTGAAAAATCACAGGAAATGCTGGGGGAAGAATAAGCCACAAATAAATGAAAAAACAGGACAAGCAAATGATCAAAACTTTCTATTTTATTTTAATTTCGTGTTGTTGTTGTTGTTGTTGTTGTTTGGGGGGGGGCAGAGGGAGAAAGAGAAAGAGAATCTTAAGCAGGCTCCACGCCCAGCTCAGAGCCCAACGCGGGGCCCAAACTCACAACTCTGAGATCAGGATGGGAGCCGAAATCAAGAGTCATTAACCCACTGAGCCAACCAGGCATCCCTAATCTTGTTTTAATGACTCTTTCTGGCAATTTGAATGTGTAAGTACAGGTCTCTGAACTGACTCATTTCATTATCTTAATTTCAAATCTCTTGTCTGGAATTGTAAATTAGCAGCAAAAACTTATACCATGTTTGTACTGATATGAAAGTGTGAGTAGTCAAAAAAAAGTGCAGAGAAAGTTACAATGTGATTAATTGTGGCTCCAAATCTTTTCTGGAATTGTAGACTCTACAAAGAAACACTCAATGTTTATAACGAGTGATGAGTTTTAGAAGAAAAAGGAAGTGAGCAGATTCCTAAGAATTAGAGGAAATGCAATTTAGTTCCCTTAATATGGTAAAATTGAATTGACTGAGCTGAGACATTCAGAATTCTACAGAATTTCATTAAACTATTTCTGCAATAGTCATAGGTAATGTGGTTGAGGATAATGAAAACTGAAATAAAAACTTGGAAAATCTTGTAGAGGATAAAAAAAAAATGAAGATTTATTTATCCCTGTCAATCTTCCTTAACAAAACAGAAAGGTCCAGTGTCATTTTGAAATTAAATTCTGAATAATAAGTCCTGACGCAAAATGGCGCACTTTTCAATACCTCGAGGACACTTGGCCGTGGTTTCATGAAGATTTACACTTCCGTACCGCCATCAAAACTTGTCGAACTGTGAACACCTCAAATGAATGTTGTATGTCCTAACCCATACCTCCCCTCATGGCGCCCACACGCTGTGGGTGCAGGATAGAGATCTGGTTACGGAACTGAGGTCTGCCCCTGAGATGCCCTACAAAGGCAGGTCTTGACAGAAAACCGTTGTAAGAAAATGAGACACCTATGATCTTGAACAAAGTCTATTTCAAAGGACAAGGCTGTAACATAGAAGGTTTTCATTGCAATAGGATCCTTTTAAGAAACACTTATTATTTCTCAAGCACACGAGGCACTTCATTAGGTAGTGTTGAAAGCATTAAAATGGGTGATTTAAAGGGCTGCCTGGGTGACTCAGTCAGGTTAAGCATCTGACTTTAGCTCAGCTCATCATCTCCAGGGCCTGGGATCGAGTCCCGAGTTGGGCTCCCCACTGTGCTAGGACTCTGCTTCTCCCTCCCCCGCTCCCTCTGCCCAGATCCCGCTTTCTCTCTCTCAAATAAATAAATAAAATCTTTAGAAAACCAGGTAAGTTATGATCTTCATTTATGATCCTCCAGCACTTTCTGTACCAATTAATTCGTTTCTACATCATCTTGTCTCTTATTCACATTACTGACACTATAAATGCAATGAGTAAAATTTAACATATCCTTCTACTATGCCATTTAGTATGAATCATGTTATCCATCCTGCATTAAAAACTCTTCAAGTTATCTTATTTTACATGAAACAAGCCAATGCTTTCAAAGGAATAGCTTGTAGCTCTTAAGACATTGGCAAACATTGAAACTTTTAGGAGTTTAAGACAACTTATATGTAATTCAGGGACAAACAGTAACCTCGAACTTTCCACATTCCAAAGCAATAATCACAGAGAATCCAAAATGAAATTACAGATCTCATTTCATGCTTCTAAATACCATCCTGCCACTTAGAGCAGCTCAGCAAGTTTGTCACAGAAAGCATGGGCAAGCTCTGGTTTCTAACAAAACTGATGCTTAAGTAAGCAACGTCCTAAGGCAATTCATATCAGGCCAGAAACGCTTCTCACCATGAAAAATGTGCCAGCTAAAAAATATCAGTTTATCAATAATCATAATAACTGAAGGAAGTCCACAGAAGCACAAGTTTTTCGACTGTAAGAACATATTCTTCCCTGAAATGATTTTATTAGCTGCCCTGAATATACGCACACACGTTTGTAAGTGAGCTTATGTGTTTCCCCTCTCAGCTGTCCCTACATGTTTTGAGGGACAGAGAACCTATTTATTATGGGTAAAATTGTGCAAGAAAGTAAAAAGTAGAACACTTCATTTGATTTTATTTCCAGCACATCTCCAACTGCCAATAAATAATTATTACCCAAATGGGACCACACCGCCATGATGTATTTGGCTTGCTATTTTTCAATGACCAAGTAGTAAAAACTAGGAAATGCACAGAAACGCTCTCTAGACACAGACTAATCAGTAAGTAAACTACAAATTGGTAAAACGGCAATTCCAAAGTAGTATGTCTACAAGATTGATATGCCATCAGAGTTATTGTCCACATTCCTGTCTGGTTACAAATGGAAGAATCTCCCTTTTCTTGGCCAGAGAAGAGCGAACCATCTAGAGCTCGTGACTTGTCTGACACCATTCCAGCCCTGGCTGCTGAGGGTTGAAGCAGATATGGCCGCAATGCTACTGGGGAGGACAGAACAGCTGCTTAAAACCAGTTCGCTTGCGTCACATGCCTTGTACCTGAATCTGCCTCCCCATGGCTTTCTGCCCACAGCAAAGGTAGACACTCTCACTCTGCATATATGTCTCTGCCGCTACACAATTAATGCAATCATGGAGACCATTTATTAAGTATATACTATGGTCCAGGCACTCTGTTCTGCTCTTTACATTTAATTCGCACAAGACCCACTGAGACTCACTGATCATCTGCTGTGTGTTACCAGTCAGTTAATGGCAGAGGCAGGGTTCAAGTCCATGTTTGCCTGACTCCAAGACGTGTATTTGTCCCACTTACCAGTGCCACTTCTCTGAGCAGGCACAATCTCCTTTTAAATAGTTTTGCTCCTGCCAGCATTCAAACATTATTCCTTTACCGTGAACACATGTTCAGCAGATACTGTAAGTAAGAACCCCAGTCAATGACCCCACGATCAGGAAAGAAAGAAAAAACAAAACCACAAATGTATCCGTGCTTAGAACACTGTCTTTTCCAGCTAGGGAACCTTCCTATTGAAATGAGCCTTTTGTTTTGGGATGGAGGTCACCTTTGACTGAGCTGAGTCTAAAGTGGCCATGAAAAATGCAAAACAGCCATTCATTCTACTAAACGTAAGTACAAATATAAAAATGTCCTAAAAATGAAAACAGATAAGATGTGAGATTATCCCAATACCTGGATTAAATAATAAAAGTTTACAGGAGCCATGTTTCTTATCTGAATACATAGTCTTTTCTATGAAACTTAAAGGGTCTTTACTTTTCCTCTAACCCTTCCTCTTGGTTTTTAAAAAGCAGATGCCTTAATGGCTGAAAGTCATATGGAGAATTGCAATGGCTAGATCCTTAACTGGAACATTTGCCCTGCACAGTCTGAATGCGACGGTTCAGGAAAACTAACAGGGCAAATATGCCTGCATTACTGTAAATTAGAGCCATTTCTTGTGAACAAGAACACAAAAACCTTCCAAACATGTTGATACTACTGAATCCAAAGTAAAAGAGTTCAGAGTAGTATTAATATCTATTTTTTAGTTATCCATGTGGAATAATTTGTGTATATTAAGATAGGAAATTACAAAATACATACATGCAAGTAGATCCGAAACTTTGGGGATGCTCAGTGTATCTGAAGGACTTCCTACTTTTGGGGAGTCGTGATTCTAACAATTAGCAACATTTATATAAAATAACACAACAAAGAAATTCCACTGATACATCTACTATCAAAACCAGTTACCAAATGAACAGTGGTGAGACAATTTATAAGCAAAAATACGCAAGTAAATAAGTTACTGAGTGTCCATATGTGCCTTGTATATTTCATGAGGTCATTCATTCATCCTGGCAATACATACTTGTTGAGCATCTCCCTTGTGCTAAGTTTTGAGAATTTAGCAGTGAACAGGACGAATTTCCTCCACTCAAAGAGCTTACATACCAGTTCTGGGCCTCCTCCTCAGAGTCCACACTAGAACTTTACCATTTCACTGGGTCGCTGTGAAGAGTCATACTACACCTGAGGTAGGAGGGGTTAGTGGAAAAGGTACTGAAAGCAAGTAGGTGGATAGATGGAAGATCAGAGACAGGGAAGGAAAGGCGGTGGGGAGCAGGAAGAGATGGGGAAGGGAAAGGAAATGACGGCAATGGGGGAAAGAACACGAGCAGGGGGACAAAGACAAAGGTGTACACAGCAGGCTTTCACATCAGAAATGCCGGCTCCTTCTTCTACATGTGTGAGCTCGAGGAGATGGCTTGCCCGCTCTAAACCATGCTTTCTCTCCCTTTAAAATGATGCTATGGCTGTGATGAGGCTCACATAACACTATATATATATATATATATAAACAATGTGTAATTCATAAAGTACTTTAGAAATGGAAGAGATTAGGGGCGCCTGGGTGGTTCAGTGGGTTAAAGCCTCTGCCTTCGGCTCAGGTCATGATCTCAGGGTCCTGGGATGGAGCCCCACATCGGGCTCTCTGCTCATCAGGGAGCCTGCTTCCCCCTCTCTCTCTGCCTACTTGTGATCTCTCTTTGTCAAATAAATAAATAAAATCTTAAAAAAAAAGAAATGGAAGGGATTATTATTAATTATTAACATTATTATTATTGCTAAATAGATCAAAGAATATAATAGCATAGACTTTTTAAAGTGATATACAAGCATGCCAACACTTTCCTGCTTATTCTAAGTAAAGAGAAAAGCACAGAGGTAGATGATAATCTTGGCCACAGGCACCATTAGCAATAATTCAAGTTGCAATATTGGGAGGAATGGACTAGGTTTAACCTAAGACTATTTAGTTTTCAGCAAGCACTGAAATTTTCCAGGGAATTCTGAAATGCCATTTGATACATCTGCAAAACCACATTATATAGATAGGAAACCTCCTGACAAGTATTTTTGAATCTTCAGACTGTGAGAGAAAGGAATAAGAGTTTTAAAAACATTTAATTTTTTTCTAGTTACCTGTATATGAAAAATGATATTGGCAACCTTTATTTTACTATTTTTGTATAACTGGAATGCATATTTTTTCATAGTTATACCAAAAGGGGACTGACAGCCTCAGAAACAACTGGGCTATATTATACAGTACAGCACAGTCTTATATTAGAGATCAGCTTTTGAATTTTTGCTCTGTAAGCTACTTGTGTCAAACGAGACATCCTCAATGAACCTCTTTCCCTCTGCTGCCAATATATAGCTCTGTACTTGCCTCTCAGAATCAATGAGGGTATCTTTTACATAATCAGCCTTGAGTAGAGGGCAACTGTCAATATTTTTGTTAATGACAATAACAATTTGGTACATTAGTTGATATCTTTTGCTTTGACTTATTCCTGAAGATAGAATTATAAGACATTATTTCAGGGCTCCTGGGTAGCTTAGCTTGAAATCCACTTGATTTCAGCTCAACTCATGATCTCAGGGTCCTGAGATGGAGCCCACTTTTGGGCTCCATGCTCAGCAGGGAGTCTGCTTGAGATTCTCTCCCTCTGCCCCTCTCCCTTGCTCACTCTGTCCCTCTCTCTAAATAAATAAATATATTAAAAAAAATTTTTTTTAAAAAGACATTACCTGGCCTGCCTATAAAACTTCCTGAAATCAGTTCTATACAACTTCCAGAAAATAAAATGTTAAAATATACCAAAGTAAGGTGTTCGAGGTCCTATGCCAAGCTTCTTACTTGCCTTTCTTATAGCTAACACCAAACTAGATTGTAGCAGCAAGATCCAAGTAAGTTTCCTTAGTAAAAGCCTCAGATGATTTAATAATAATAATAATAATAATAATATAACAACAGTTATTTCAATTCACTATAGCTCAAGTTAATACACACGATGGCACTCAGCTAGTCATTTTACAAAATCTACATCATTTAATCTTAGAATTACAATGTGAAGTAGATTGGTATTGTCACCGTTTTACAACTAAGTAAAATGAGACCCAAGGCAGCTGATGACCTTTTCCTCAATGACACAGCTAAGAAGTGGTAGACCATAAATAAAATCCACATCTATCTAGCTTATCTCCATCTAAACCCTCCGACTCACTTCTTTCTCAATACACTTTCCCTGGGGATATAATGGTTTAATGATACATCTCCATTAGAAACATTCCATGAGAACCTAAGACCTCTAAAATTTAAAGCTCTAAAAACAGTACGTATATATTTTTCACTAATTTAAGATGCCAAGAACACAGTATTTCAGTCTAAGAGCTTCAAATACAGAAAAGCCCCCATGATAAGCCACATCTTACCAAAAAATAAACAACAAAAAAACCCCAAACACATAACAACCTAGTAATTATATAAAACACAATTGTCCCATTTTGAAAAACATGTGATCTATATATTCTAAAGTATGCTAAAAATAACTTAATAGATTGAAAGTTGATTTCTTCACCTATTACTAAGCAAATTGACTAAATGGTTTTAGCTTCAAACTCCAACATCCCCAGTTGGCTTTTACACATAAAAACTCACTGTTGGTGTGAAAGTCAAAAACAAGGAGACAATGCAATTTAGCTATTGGCAAGCAAAGCAAAACTCTGGCACAAGTAGAACTGCAAAATTAATTGGTCCTAATTAGGCAACCATTCAGTCAAAAGCAAAGTTTGACTGTTCTTTGCTGAGGGGTAACCAGCCCTATAAACTCAGGAAACTGGCTATAGGACGTTTCTCAGGTTGGCTTCAATAACATGGCCACTGAAATCTTTTTAGGGACACCTTGACCTGCTTAGTTTGCTCTGTAAAAGGAATTTATGGCTTTATCAACCTTTAGCACAACCTAATTTCAATTTGCTCTAGAAACTGCTATCTAAATTAGATTGAGCAATAAAATGTTAGGATATATCCTGAGATGAATGATATTTTTTCTGCTGCATTCACATTTATCATTTGCTCCTGTTCACCAAGATGTCAAAATTCTATTTGGCTCATTTATCCTACTTATTGTCACAGTTCAGAGGAAGTCTGTCACACTAGTTAACCTCCTTCCAGGATGAGGGATTAGATTTCAGTCTTGGAGGATATGACTACTGAATGGGAAAAAAAAAAAAAAGGAACAAAAAATAGACAAGAGAGACTATTCAGCTTCTCTACTCCTTTAGATTAAAGCAAATAAAATCAGTGCTTGAGAGCAAACATTTTGCTACTTTCTCAGGACACATGGTGAGCTGCAAGGACAAGGGGAATGAGCAGAAATGAAAGTCTTGAAAAGCTAACCTTTGTACTATATATTACCTAACCCATTATTGTGTGATATGCAAGAGTTAGATGATAAAGGTTACTCATAACGTTCTACACTTTAGAGATTGCTAATGTGTAAATGTAGATAATTTTCCCTTAATGCTCTGTAAATCTAAAAACTCCATATGAGGTGCCAGTGTGTATCTATGAGTCTAAAATACTTAAGTACTTTCACTAAGGTCCTTGCTGTGGATCCTCCTTATCTTCCACCTGCCTATCCTCATGCAAGAAAAAGATGCATAAATCTATCAGATTAGGGGCGCCTGGGTGGCTCAGTCGTTAAGCATCTGCCTTCGGCTCGGGTCATGATCCCAGGGTCCTGGGATGGAGCCCCACATCGGGCTCTCTGCTCGGCGGGAAGCCTGCTTCTCCCGCTAACATTCCCTCTGCTTGTGTTCCCTCTCTCGCTGTGTTTCTCTCTGTCAAATAAATAAAATCTTTAAAGAAAAAAAAATCTATCAGATCATACCAAATAAGTATCACTGGTCATAATTCAAGTCCACTAGGTGGTGTGACCCATCTTCTTAGGTTCTTTATTAATTAGATATCCAACCAAACATTTTCTTTGTAGTTCTGTGTGAATACGTACATCCAAAGACTAACTCCAAGGGAGGAGGGAGAAGACTAGAACCTACTGACATGAAAAAAATTTAAAAAATGACAGCTGGGGCTGAGGTGAGAGAGAGAAGAGTTTGCCAAGAGCCCGCCCACTGGCTGGGAGATGAGAACCTAACCTTGCTAGGCAAATCCTAGCTTGCAAGCAGTGCAAAGTAAGAGCAGACATGAAGATAAGAATTCATGCAACTCAGATTAAACATATTTGTTCTTCAACGGTAGTCAACCTTGAGAGTGTTACTATTAGAGGCAGATAGGTATTCCACCATGAAATCAAGATAAATTTCCTATTCATCAAATCATTTGGTCAGATGGAACGAAATTTAAAACTTACCAAGTTCTTGCACTTACTGAAGGCATCAATAACAGTTAAACCACCCCCTCTCCCAAAACAGTAAGGAGCAGAGAATTCAAAAAAGTTTTTGAATTAGACTGTCTTGGTATTTACCAATGTACAACGGAGTAAGTGATGGGGGGAAATTAAGCTGCCAGTCACAGAACTGTAAGACTGTGTTGTATCCTTAGGATGCACACTTCATCACATGCCCTAAGTATTAATTGTGAACTGTTCTAACAAAGAAGGCCTGCGGGGTGGGGGGGGGGGGAGGGGACGGAGTCTCACCCCTCACTTTACCTGCGCCTACCACGAGGGCCCTGGGCTCACAGCTGCGGATACAGTGCAGTAGGGAGTTGAAGCGAAGGTTGGAATTGAGGAAGGCCACCACGCAGCCCAGCTTGGCCAAGCCGAACCACACGTGGACGAAGTCAGGCTCGTTGTTCATCAGCAGAGCCACGGTGTCCCCCCTTTTGAGCGTGGAATGGTTCAGGAAGACGTGGGCCACTCTGCTACTCCTTCGGTCCACATCCTGATAGGTGTGGACGGCTCCCTCATAGATGATGAAAGGTTTCTGGGGCTGCTTCCTGGCCAGACTCAGGAATTTATCCAGGACAGTGAACAGCTCCCCTTTCAGGACGTAAATCTCCAACCGAATCCCATAGCGTATCACCTTCAGCAGGTACCAGAAATCGTCCCAGAAGTAAGGGAACAGGAGTTTCTGCAAGAAATGCAGGAAGACTACTCCAGCCGCTAGTCCTGTGAACCATGACAGAAGCATGGGGGCCACCGGGACCGAGGCAGGTCGGATCCCAGCCCTTTTCTCCAAATGCAGCTGTCCGCAGAGACCGCAGGTCCTCGGGGCTACAGGCTGGCACCTGCCTCTCGCGCCAACCTTTCCGGGGCGGAGAGGGTAATCTTGGGAAACAGAATCAGAAATGTGCACAGAAGTCACCCCGACCGATGCTGGGGATGAGGCTTGGGTCACCCGTCGGATGAGGGGAGAGCGAGCGAAATCAATGCGGGCACTCGCAGGGTCCCCGGAATGTAGGAGCCCAGATTAGCGCCCCTGCTTGGCAGAAGCCCCAACCGCGGCCCGCGCCCTGCGGGCTCCTCTGGCCCTCTCCAGTCTTCTCCCGGCAGGCTGGGTCAGTCGCCGGAGCCTTGGCGGCCCTCAGCAAGTCCCACCACCCTCAGGAGAACTATGTCCAGGGGGCAGATGCTCTTCTTCTGAGGGTAGGCTTTCCGGAGGCTGCAACTTGAAGGCGGAACTCGAGCCTGGAGACGCTGGGATGGCGACCGCTGAGAAAGGCAGCGGTTTCCCCTCTTAACCTACCAGAAACGGCGCGCGGGGTCTGGGCCACGCCTCGGTCGGGGATGCCCCAGGTCTAGCGAGATCCGGGTCCGAGCCGCGCCCCCGCTCCGCCCCGCGCCCTGGAGCTCCCCTCCCACGCACCCGTCTCCGCAAGCTGGTCCTCGGTGGCCGCCGCCCCCGCTGGGAATGGTTGCCTCCTGCCGGGGCCGCAGATCCCCTCCCGCTGCTCTCGGGCGGCTGTATCTCTCCTCCGAGCCACCGCGGAGGTGCTGTCCGCCGACTGCCGGCCTCCGGGCTCCCGGCCAAGCCCCGGGAGGAGCGCCGCCGCTGGAACCGCTCGGGCCCCCTCGCCACCTCCTCCCCGGGCGCGCGTCCCGCCGCCCCGGCGAGTGTGCGGTGACTGGGGGCCCCTGAGGGCGTGAGGACCGTCCCTGGAGGGAAAGCCGGGAGCCCGGAAGTCGTGGTAAGAGTCGAGGGCAACCAGGCTGCTGGAATTGGGGCGAGAGAGTTCATTCACTAAGCAATAAAGGGAACTGAACTTAACTAGGGGCTGCAGAGGCGACTGGAAGAATTAAATGTATCTCTCTCTCCCGAAGGAAGGAGAGAGAGAAAACAACAAAAAAGGGAATCTATGAGTTGGTCAGATCAAGGAATATTTCAACTTTGATCAGAAAACACAAAATTGGGTTATTGTTCTACAAAAAGTACTTTTAAAAAACTTACAGGTTGGAATTTTCATTTATATTGACATTTTATCCTTAAAATGCCTAGAAGCACTTTTAACAAAATCTTACAAAATTATTGATTGATGTGGAAGCTTAAGCCCATATCCACCCCCCCCCCTTTTTTTTTTAAGTCTAAGATACTATTCTTGGGCGCCTGGGTGACTCAGTCGGTTAAGGGTCCTACTCTTGATTTTCGCTCAGGTCATGATTTCAGGTTCTTGGGATGAGCCCAAGAACTGGTGGGACTGCTGGGCATGGAGTGTGCTTGGGATTCTGTCTCCCCCTCTCTCTTTCTGCCCACCCCGTTCCTTGCTCTCAAACTCTCTTAAAAAAAAAAAAAAAAAGATACTATTTTTCTGTCCTTAAAAAAAACTTTGTTTTTCACTTGATCATTTAAACCATTACCAGGACTTCAAACCAATGATTCCCAAAGGTGGGAGGGGAAAGGGATAATAAACAAGTAATTATAAAGAATAACCATAAAATTTTCTGCAACGATGAAATTTTACTGAAGGTAAGAAAACGAGGGGCAATTCAGTACGCTTCTTTTTTCTTGCAGACACCATCATCCCAGGCCTCTGCTTTTAAGAAGTGTGAGTACATGGTTAATTGCACATAATGAAATAATTAAGCATTACCTCACATTTTTCTTCTGTCTTATGTTCTGCAGCTGGTTTCTAGCTAACTTCGAACTTCCTAATAAAGAAAAATCTGGTAACTCTAAGGCAGATTCTGGTTTGTTAATCTGAAAATGACTATTTTGAAATTACAACTAAGAGCCCAGAAGAAAGACAGGCTCTTTAATCCTATTTGTGCAGATGAAGAAGGTGTTTTCTATGTTTACTCAGCTCTGGTTTTTTCAATCCAAAAACATCTCAGTTAAAAAAAAAAAAAGTATTAATATCAAGTAGTTTTCAACTTGAAAAGCATCTTTGAAATTCAACTCTTTTCTTTCCTAGCTATAATCTGCTTCAGTTACCTCCTGGAAAATGGCATTTTTAGCAGACAATAGACTATGGAGCTGTGGGTCTTAGGCTTTTGGGTTTCCAGCACAAGAAAAATCTGTCCTCCTCTAGTAGAAAAAAATGACTAAAGAAACAAAGATTGCTTTCTTTTACTTTGTGAAATTAAAAACATTAAGCATACATTAAAACAATCACCATCTACTGTCACCATTGTTTTATAAAGGGAAGGATTTATTTCAACATTAAAAACAAGGACAGGAATATTATTATAATAAAACACAGTCTTTTAAAATAAAATTAGCATCATGAAAAATTCATTGTGTTATACTTACTTTTCTCATCATGGGTCTGCTAACATCATCCCAAGGCATGGCGCTAAATTTTTAGCAACTACAGATAATAAGTGAGTTAGGAAAATATTTGGCACGATGAATGTGAGATACTTTGATTCATTAGAGAGCTACAAGCCTATATTGACAAAATCTATATTAGCCAAGACCAATTCCTTGCCTGAAATCTCACCACAAGAGAAGGAATCAATGAAAATCTTGGGACAGCTAGCAATATAATATGTACTATTACACTAGCTCATATGTCTGCTCCTGTTTATTTTTTTCCTATAAATTTGATACTTATATCAAATCTATAATATAAATTATATCTATTATAATTATATATTAAATAGAAAATGATTTCCTATTCGCTTTCAAAAAGAACCAAAGACAGCTAAGTAAAAAAGATATAATTATTTGTTATGGTTCTTAATTATAAAATGGGAGTCAGACAGTAAGAAAATTGCAAGCAAGTTAAATTTATCATTTAATTAAAATAGAAACAAACACATGCAAATAGTCTAGACATTTCTGTTAACATTACTTTTGGTCAGGGTCAATGCAGGATTTCTCAGGTTTCCTTTTATGAAATATAGAAATTTAATTTTTTTCTTTAATGTTATTTGAAAATATTGTGGCTAAATGCAAATGGATGCAAAACAATACAAAACAAAACCTTCCTTTTTCAATGTAAATATGCTGTCCTCTCCCCTTCTCCATTTCTGACTTGACTTTCCCCTCTAACCTGCTCCCAAACCCCTCTACACCCCAATTCTGTTGAAGATGAATTGTTTAATGCGTAGAGAGAAGCAAAACTGAACAAAAACCATCATACGGTAGACCCTCATCTTACGCCCATAGGATTTTACCACTGTAACTTAAGAATTTGGACTTTGTGAAGACAAATTACTTGTGTTCAAGAGTATTGTGAAGAAATTCCACAGACATCATGTTTTGGATTATAGGAAGTTTTGAGGGAGAAGGTAGAGGTTTAGAAAGTCCCAAATAATGCTGTGTTGGTACCAAAATACCACAACAGGTGTAGGCCATGGGCCAGGAAGCTGAGTTCCTAGACTGCAGCAGTGCTTGGGATGGGAGTAAAGGGGAGTGGACCTTGTGAGGGAGATGGATGGTGAGATAAGGGTGGGAAAGGGTGAATGTGAGATTTGTCCACTTAACACTTCTGCCCAGGAATGGGGTCTCGCTCAGGTTTTAATCACTATTTTAGTCTCTGATCATAGCTTGGTTTTTGATGGGAAGCCTAACTCTTTCTACCTTCAGTTTGTTTGTGTTCATGAGCCGTCATTGTCTATAAGTTTATTCCTCACAAGGACCCATGAAGCAAACTCAACATTAAAGATAAGAAGTGGGTTAGAGGGTTGCACAGTAGTAATATTACTACATGTTTTGGACACATCAAACACTTCCTGAAATATAAAATTTTTATAGCACCGTGTAAGTGATCCCATAATAATAGTCTGGGAAACCACTCTCAAACAAATTAAATATTTAAATATTATTTTTGCCACAGACCAGAAACCATGCCTAGCAACTTTTACCCATCAAGATCCTGCCAAGAAGATATGCATTTTATCCATGAATTTTACAAATAGCTTTCTTCTATCCAGGTCCTTCTGTCTGTGATAACATCCTCTTCCTCAGTGTTGGTGTACTCCGTGGAAGGGATATTTAAATGAACTTTTACATACTGATTCTGAGTCCTCCGGGTAGCTTCATTTCTATTTTATAAGCCACCTATGGAGGCAGGTCATATGATCATTAGTGAGATAAAATCAAAGGAACTCTGGCAACTTTTATGAGGAGTTAATAGTGTTCCATGAAACAGTGAGCTGTTTCAGGGGCCCCTAGTGTTGCAATCTCATAGGGTCTAAGATTCAGTCTCAAAGGTGTGGGAGGGGAGAGTGGGACTTCTGAATATCACTTCTTGACACATCAAGCAAATCTACGATGCGTAAAATTAATTTTTTTCCCAATGGCCTAATTATAATAATTATTCCTCCCTCCCTGGGCAGGGACGCGGCCCAGAGCTGACACGGCTCTGCCAGCTTCCACTTGTGCTCTCCACTTAGAGGGTCCAGGCAGCTGCTCCGGCTCTTGCCAGTCCCCAGTCTTCAAGAGGGGGAAGGGCGGGAGGACTGAAGAAGCCACCTTAACCCATGTGTCATTGCTTCAGTTTTATTTTTCAGCTCTTTATTAAATAAAATGTACAGACACACATAAAGACAGAAATGGTACAAGAATGATCCCCCTACCATATTGTTGTCACCGGGAGTTCATGATTGTTAACCTTCTGCCCAGTTTGTTTCAGCTTTTTTTCTGAAGTACTTGAATTTCAGACAATTTATCATTCCCACCCTGAATATCTCTAGGTGCTTTTCTGAAAAAGGAGATTTCACTCCCTGAACACTATACCACAGTCACATGTAATAAGATCAACGCTAATTCTTTAATACCATCTAATACTCACTCCATATTTAATCGCTTCCAAATTTGTTGGGGAACTGGTTGATCTAAAACCAGAATCAATTCAAGCTCTAAAGTCTAAGTAAGTGTCCTTATCACAACCTCTTTATCTTTTCCCCAGACATTTCCTGATTAAAGACAATAGGCCGCAGTACAGAGTGTCCCACCTTCTGCTTTGATCTGATTGCTTCCCATGCCTCCTTTAAAATGTTCCTCTGTCCACCCACATTTCAGGCAAACTGGTAATTAGACCGAAAGACTTGGTGAGACTCAGGTTAAACATTTTTAGGCAAGAATACTTCATAGGAGAATCTATATACTTAATGTTGTATTACATCAAGATAAACACTCTATCTAGTTGTTGAGAATCAGCCACTGTTGATGAAGAAACGTACCTTATTCTATACACTGGTATCTATCTGGTTTTGTGCCCCTAATACACGCTGGTGACCATACTCTACCATTATGTAGTGATCCTCCTCATTTTCTTACATGGTTGTATACACTCTATCATGTGGTGAATAACATAACTTACTCAACTTGCTCTCCACCGATGGGCTTGTTTTCAACCTTTTCCCATTACAAATAGTGTAACGGTTAATGAGTCTATGCACATGGTGTGTATTTATTTTCAGTTTTCTAGAACTAGAAATTTTCCCCTCCATATCAAATGCCCACCATCATCATTCTATGAGAGTATTTGGGAAGAACAAAGAAGTCTCTAGTGACTACTTTGACTAAATTGGGAATACCAAGGACTACATACAATGTTCCCACAAATAATGTAAATTTAATTCATGTTCAATATTGTAGAGCATTTGTTTCTGTGTTCTGACACCGTTATTGAAGTGTTTCATTTGTTTTCTTTAAGATTTTATTTATTTAGAGAGAGCACAAACTTGGGGGGTGTGGCCGGGAGCAGCTCAGGGAGGGGGAGAAGCAGGCTCCCCACTGAGCACGCGGAGCCCAAGGTAGGGTTCGATCCCAGGACCCTGGGGTCATGACCTGAGCTGAAGGCAGACACTTAACCAACTGAGCCACCCAGGCGCCCCTGAAGTGTTTCATTTGTATTAAATATAATTTTTTTCTTTTATTTTTACATGAAACTATATAATTCAAAATCCACATCTGCGGTATGATTTGGGCAACACTAAATATCCAGCCTTTTTAGACAGTAAATTACAAAAACATATTTAAAACAAAAGCTAAACTAAAGTAACAGATCTTTTCAAAGATGAGAAATAAGGCAACAATGTGGCCTTAACATCCAGACCACACACTTCAAAGAGATAGGCTTCTCAAATTATTACAACAATATGTGTTCTGATTTGTTACAGAAGACACATACAAACTTTGGCTCATTTAATTAATGATATCCATAGGCAGCCTAATATAGTATCAGATGAAAACCTAAAGGTTACAGACAAGGAATTTCTGATGCATGCCGACAGGAAAACTTACTCACACTTTAAAATTGGCTTTTGAATCCAGAGAAGGCTCCAAAAGCCCTTGTATGGATTTTTCTCTACGTGGAAATTTCAAGAATGAAACTACAAGCTTGATAATGCACTCCTTTACCAGGGAAAGACACCGAAAACAAATGGAGAAAGCCTGTACTCCTTCAAAGAGAAGGGTTTTCAACAAAGTCAATATCAGATTCTGTGGCCCTGTTCCAACAACCTGAGAACCTGTACAAACAGGGTAACTGATGCCTTTCTCTAAAGATCAGAGTCCAAGGGATACAACTTCCAGCAGTAACATGCTGATAGTACCTGCAGATAAATGATTTACCTGGTGCTCAATGATTTACCCAGGAGAGGGTAGGAAGCACAGTTAGACCTGACTGCTGTAATGTGGCCACAGAATTTATCCAAACTCAGGCCAGGAGTGCCTTCATGCAACTCAGGACCATCTTTGACAAAGCTCTAGAGGAAATGTTAATTAATTAAGCCATCATCTCACCGGGGAGGCTTACGTCTCTGGCACTCTGCCTGAGCCCCAGCATAATTCTAGTGGATCACCAGCAATGTTAACCACGCAGTATCTGGGCTTCAGGGTCATGTGGTGATGCTCAGCTGAAATAACGACCCACATTGGACAGAATATATTAACTGGGTAGACCAGATGGACAGAAGCATTTTCTGTACCTGCCCTTGATGCCCAAGAACCCTGGGGTCTGGTCAGTGGATCCGCATCTTGGTCTTCACACCCTATTAGTTAAGGTTGCCCAATTCAGCCCCCTGATATGAGTCATCCTCAGAGTCCTCCACTCAAGTCTTTATGTCCCCTGGCTTCCAAAGCCACATGATATACGATTAAAGAATGTTAGTTCGTATTCCTCTCTTACAGAGTTCTGTTTAGTACCCACTCCCATGCCAATAACAAATGCAGAGGTAACTGTAAGCTGACCGGTATCCTGCGTGCAGTATCACCTAGTGTGTCGCTCATTTCTGTGGGGCAAAATGGACATACTCGAATTCTCTCCAGGCATTTGACCAGCACATATTCTTCATCATAACAGCTTTTATCCCTTTCACTGTCATTGTGGCTATTCCAATAGCAGGCCAGGATTTAGAGAAGCTGCATGACATAGCCAACAAAGCCTACGTTCTCCAGGTCTGTATGTAACAGGGAGCCCAGAGACGTGAGGCCTGTAGTTCTCGACGCTCCATAAACGTTAAATAAAGAAGAGAATACTTGGGTGATGCTCAGGCACCGAGCCAATAGTCCAGAAGTTTCGGCCTGATGCTTCTTTTCCCTTCTCCCGAGATTTGAACATCCCCTTCTCCCAAGACTATCACTAGCCCATCAACTTGCCTTCCTTTGGCAGACAACACCTTCTAGAAGACTGGTAAATATTGTTGCCTGAAACCTGAAGGACATTCAGACCACATGTGAGAGAAATATCCCTTCTGGGACCCAGCCTTGGGCTTCTCCACTAGATGTGCTGCAGGTTAGCCAGTTGGTCTCTCACCTTGGGCAGCTGGCCATTCCCCACTGACTCTTAAGAACGGTTGATCCTTAAATTATCAATGTGCCAAAGATCAATACGGTGAGTGGCAAACTCACCGAAATTTAATTCACTAGAAGATAATTTGCTGAACTACTGATCACTTGTTTAATGTTTTAGTATTAGTTTGGTTTGTTTGCTTTACCATCAGCCTCTATTGCCACTGAAGCCTTAGTCTTGACCTTGTACCTTCCAGAGGTTGTCAGACCAATACTGGAATGTGTGTAAGGCAGTTAGTCCGGCCTTGTTGCCCTAGAGGCAGGGAGGGGGCAGACCCAACCACAAAAGCAGGGTGACACTGAGCTGCAAACAGAGAGTTTAAGTGTCAATCTCTCCTTTGAATATGAAACAGGAGGGTCAGCAGAAGATCAAGTGTAGACGGTGAAGCAGGAAAAGCTGCAGGGGGAGGCAGCCACCTCATTTAGCAAAACTGAAGCTTTGCAGATGGTGTGACGCGTCTCTTTCCAGCCACAGTGCTTGGTGTAGTTCCTCATACTGGATTAGAAGGGTGGAGTAAACCTACAGACTACTGGAGATTCATCCTGGAGTTAGAATGATGAAGAGGTTGACACATCTTAATGAGGATTTTTTTCTTAAAGCCTCTTCATTCATTTGAAAATATATTTGAGGGTGATAAGGTGGGTTCAGCAAGTTTTAAAAGACAGAATAAAAGGATTTGAACATACACATTACTTCCTTAAATTTTATGGCTTCGGGATCATGATGTGCTCAAAGCACCAGGCTAAGGCTAACTCACCCATTTGCTCTCCCCTTTATTTCAGCAGCTCCTCTTCTGCCTTCAGTAAGGCCTGTACATTGTTTTCAGATGTGCTCTGAGGAGCTGTTTGGCTTCTGTGCAGCTTTTGGGGGAAAAAAAGGGCATGCTTGTTCTTCACCGGACTAAAAATAGAGACTCATCACCACACATACACAGAAGCGTCTACTACTGACGCATTCATGGCATTATATGGGTTCTTCTGTTTTAATTTCATGGCAAAGCAAATAAATCAGAATTAGTTTACGCATCTATGTATGTATGCATATATGTATATTCTTTTCTGTATAATATCTAATAAGAAGAAATATTATCATTAATCACCTGTAAGTGTTCTTTGGGTAACTGAGTTTCTTGAGAATGTCTTTTTTTTTAAAACAATACCTTACTTGAGGTATAAGACATAGAATAATTTTAAAACTGTACATATTTAAAGTGTAATGGACATATATTCATCAATATCCAAAGCATCCTCACTTGGAAATCCCTCCTTCTAGTCACTCCCCACTACATCTGTCCCACCCTATCTCCAAGTGAATCCTCATGGTGCTTTCTATAGATTAGTTTGCATTTTCTAGAATTCCATGCAAATGAATCATACCTGTGGTTCAGAGCATCTGACTAGACATTTTTCCTATTTTCCTAGTCCTATTCCTATTTTACAAATAGCTAACAAGTAGGTTCACGAAAAGATGTTCAACATCAGTAATCATTAGGGAAATACAAATCAAAAGCACCTCATGCCTGTTAAAATAGCTATTAACAAAAAGACAAGCGATAACAAATGCTGGGGAGGATGTGGAAAAAGGGAACACTTGTACACTGTGGGTGGGAATGTGAATTAGTTCTGCCATTATGGAAACCAGTATGGAGGTTCTTCAAATAATTAAAAAAATAGAAATATCATATCCAGCAATTCCACTTCCAGGTATTTATCCCAAGAAAATGAAAACAAAAATATTTATGGCAGTATTATTTACAATAGCTGAGATATGGAAATGACTGGTGTCCATTGGCAGATGAATAAAGTAGTAGTCGTGATACACACACACACACACACACACACCATAGAATATTATTAAGCCATAGAAATGAATGAAATCCTACCATTTGCAACAACATGGGTAGACCTTGAGGGGATTATGCTAAATGAAATAATCCAGGCATAGACAAGTACCATATGATCTCACTTATATGTAGATTCTAAAAAAAAACAAAAATGAAAACAAGCTCATATATTTAGAGAACAGATTGGTGGTTGCCAGAGGCAGGGAGTGGCAAGTGGGGGAAATGGGTGAAAAGGGCCAAAGGGCACAAAATATCAGTTATAAGATAAATCTATTATGGGGATGTAATGTTCAGCATGGTGACCATAGTTAATATACTGTATTGCATATAGAATATTGCTAAGAGACTAGATCTTTTTTAATCCTTGAATTTTTATTTTTTATTTAAATTCAATTAGCCAACATATATCATTATTTTCAGATACAGTGTTCAATAATTTATCAGTTGCGTCTAACACCTAGTGCTCATGCCATCACATGCCCTCCTTAATGCACATCACCCAGTTACCCCATCCCCTCACCTATCTCCTCTCCAGCAACCCTCAGTTTGTTTCCAATAGCTAAGAATCTCTCAGTTTTTCTCCCTCTCTGATGACTTCCCATTCAGTTTTCCCTCCCTTCCCCTATGATCCTCTGTGTTGTTTCTTACATTCTACATGTGAGTGAAACCATAGGATAATTGTCTTTCTCTAACTGCCTTATTTCACTCAGTGTCATACCCTCCAGTTCCATTCACATCACTATAAATGGTAAATATTCACCCTTTCTGATGGCTGAGTAATATTCCATCGTGTGTGTGTGTGTGTGTGTGTGTGTGTGTGTGTGTGTGTGTGTGAGACATCTTCTTTATCCATTCATCTGTCCATGGACATCTTGGCTCTTTCCACAGTATGACTATTATGAACATTGCTGCTATGAACATTGGGGTGCAGGTAGCCCTTTTTTTCACTACATCCAGATCTTTGGGGTAATTACCCAGTAGTACAATTGCTGGGTTGTAGGGTAGCTCTATTTTTAACTTCTTGAGGAATGCCCACACTGTCTTCCAGAGTGGCCGTACCAGCTTGCGTTCCCAACAGTGTTAGACGGTTCCCCTTTCTCCGTATTCTCGCCAATATTTCTTGTTTACTGTCCTGTTAATTTTAGCCATTCTCATTGATGTGAGGTGGTATCTTGTTATGGTTTTGGTTTGTATTTCCCTGATGCCAAGTGATGTGGAGCATTTTTTCATGTGTCTGTTGTCCATTTGTCTGTCTTCTTTTGAGAAATGTCTGTTCATGTCATCTTCTCATTTAAGAGACTAGATCTTAAAAGGTCTCATCACAAGAGAAAACAATTCTGTAATTATGTATGGTGACGATGTTAACTAGACTTATTCCACAACGTATACAACTAGTGAGTCATTATGTTGTACACCCGAAACTAATATAATCTTGTATGTCCATTATACCTTTAAAAAAAAAAACCCAATATAACTAAGGCTTAAAAAAGCAAAAAGAAATATTCTTCATGAACCTAAAACTCATTAGCTCTTTCATATTGTGTAAATGTATTTTTTACATATGAGAGTCTTAAAACAATGGTTTGTTTGGTTTGGTTTGTCATTATGCTGCCTTTTTTCTTTTACTTTCTTATACAGTTTCAAATATATTAATAAGCAACATGAATTACCATGTTATTAAATAATTGTTTATTATGTATTGTTTAACTTCTCACCTGAATATGATTGTTCTTAATATTTATATTTGTGGACATATTATTATAAAATAATTTAATTAAACATTATTATTTTATCCACCCTAACGGCAATTCTGGGAGCACCAGCAACTTCAGCTGGAGCAGCAAAACTGTACGCCTCACTCATTTGCACTTAACTATTATTGAGGGAAGATTTGTTCTTGGATAAGACACATTTCCAAGACAGGATAAATTCCAAAATAATTAATAAGGCTCACTTGACATTCATGCACCCGTTTGTTCAGCGAGTGGAGACATTTTGAAATAAAGCTTTTATCCTGTCTCAGAAGTCCACAGCTATGAGGATGAGGACACAGGAGCAATCTGGTTAACTGTCTTGATGGACCAGGTAGCTTTTAAGAAGAGAGCCACTACTCAGCAATATGCCAGATTTCATTCCCATGTGATTTGGGGTGGTCAAGTTACACCATACAGCAATACTCCGCACACCAATGTTCGACTCAGTTCCTGCCTGCACTGTCCTCACCAAAGCAGAGCCATGTTATTGGTACCGAGTGACAGTGAGTCGTGTTTTATTTATATTGATGTTCAACCTACTGGCTTTTATTTCTAAATAAATTTCTAAAGAAATATGTGAAGTGTTAAACCGTTCATCTATTTAATGGGTATGTATACCATATCTATTAGGTAGCAGATATTGATAGATGTTGGGGATACAACATGAAATATCACAGTCTCCTCTGTCAGGAAAGGGAGGTGGGCACGTAGGATGGGCCAGTATGGAAGGCCATGTGGGGGGGGCCAATAGGATGGTTTGTATAATGGATGAATGAACAAAGTGTATTGAGGGGATAAAATGAAAGAATCCTCGGCTAACTTGGGAGAATCAGATACTTCTTTCTAAGGGAAGTAAAACTTGAAATGCAGTTTTTTGGAATTTCTCATATCAAAGAATAGAGATGCCCCAGGCCCAGGCTCGGAATCAGACTACTTGGCTTTCACCTAGGCTTCCTGTGATACGTGAAGTAACTTGGTCTCTGGGTATTACTTCAACCACACACCGCCCAGGACTACGTCAGACAAAAGGTGAGATAACGTTGATAAAGAACAACATTGTGCGGTAAGTTTCTAGCAAATATGATCTATTCTTGTTTTCTTTCCATTACCAAATGTGTAGTCTTATCAGGCATTAGGTTGACAGCATCTGGTCTGTGTTTCACAGATAATGAAAAGCAGATCCAGAGATGCTGGTTGGCCAAAGCTAGACAGGTCATTAATCTTCTGACATAATTTGTAAAATTAACCTATGGCTCTTCTCTCAAGTAGAACTTGCTTCATTTTTTTTTTTTGACTCAAAATATATTAGATTCTGAGCTTATCATTCCTAAATAAAGTCCCATTCAGAAATTTATGATAAAATGGATGAGATTTTAAAATCCTTACACTGTCAAAGCCTCCAATTATTTTTTATCAATCAGATCAAAAATTGAAAGTATTTGCTATTTAAACACTTTAAATATTTTCCTTCACATTCTTGACTATGTGAATATTTGTGAAGATGGTTAATCTATCGGATTCTGGAAGCTAACATTAGCATTTAGTTTCTGAGGAAGACTTATTCTTTTTTTTTTTTTTAAAGATTTTATTTATTTATTTGACAGAGAGAGAGAGAGATCACAAGTAGGCAGAGAGGCAGGCAGAGGGAGAGAGGGAAGCAGGCTCCCTGCTGAGCAGAGAGCCCAATGTGGGGCTGGATCCCAGGACCCTG
Organism: Procyon lotor; assembly: GCA_028646535.1. Classification (NCBI taxonomy): domain Eukaryota; kingdom Metazoa; phylum Chordata; class Mammalia; order Carnivora; family Procyonidae; genus Procyon; species Procyon lotor. Next base: position 83,701 of record JAQQSY010000050.1, read on the forward strand.
AGATCATGACCTGAGCCGAAGGCAGAGGCTTTAACCTACTGAGCCACCCAGGTGCCCCTGAAGAATTATTCTTTCCAACACGTTAAAACTGTATTGAATAAACTAGATGATGGCCCTAAAGATGCCCTCCCTTCACACCTCAGAACTCCAGCAAGTACAGGCAACTCAGCCTTAGTCACACTCAAGCCTGAAACCACAGGTGATAACTTTTTAATCCTGTATTCATACATTTTGACATTCCTATTGCACAATAATGCATGTGAACAATATCTGTGCCCTACATCTATATCCCATTATCACAATGCAGATGAAGAAGAGTTTCAAGAAAAGAAAAATTTCTAAGAATTATTTTTACTTTGTAATGAAAATTCACGATACAAATACCAGTAAATATCACCTTTCCAAATGTTTTGAGCATTAAAACTGATATTTTGATACTAAAACAACACTTATATTAATTTTACCTACATATCCACTGCCTAAACTAAATTAGTCAAAGTTTAAATGAAATTATGTGTTACATCTTTCTTTTTTGTTTGTTTGTTTTTTTCCTGTTAACTTACTGGAATTTCATGTTTGTTTCATTAGCTATTTCACAAGTGCTTATTTGCTAAAAGAACACATTTTTGTTCACTTGGCTTAGAAGCAGGCACAAGGAATCATCACATTTATACTGAGTTAGTCCAGTACAGATTTCGTAGACTGATGACATTTGGGTTGTAAATTAAAATTTTCAACACATCTGCACTGACTGAATTTATACACAAAATATTTTGTTTGAAATCTCCTGTGCAGTGAAGATGGTTGAAATGTCAAAACATAATGTTCTAAAGAGGAAAGCAGCAATGGAATTTAATGAGCATTTGCCCCAACAAAAAGATATCTCTGTACTTGATACTTCTCATTCGGATCCTACTCACTAGAAACTGTACAGAGATTGAGGTACATCTTGATGAATCCAAGTAGAGAATTCATACTGGCCATCTAGCCAGTATAGCCAGTTACTTCCACGACCAAGAAGAATCAGGTTGGATCTCACAGTTTGGAAACAGAGAGACAGGAAGGAAGGAAGGAAGGAAGGAAGGAAGGAAGGAAGGAAGGAAGGAAGGAAGGAAGGAAGGAAGGAAGGGAGGGAGGGAGGGAGGGAGGGAGGGAGGGAGGGGGGAGGGAGGAAAGAAAGAGAAAGAGAGAGAGAGAGAGAAACAAGCAATCAAGCAAGCTTCAGATATTTAAATTGCAAGGAATGCTCATGGGTGGTATGTATTTTAGTTTCCTAGATAGCAGGCAAGTATACTCATGTACACCCAGAAATGGCCTCTGGCATGTGAAAAGCTGTCCCAGAGAAGGACCACAATAGTTTGCTTCTATTCCCCAAGGATGGAGCTTCCCTTCCCTTTCACTGCCTGTGACTGCCTTCCCTTTTCTTTACACAGAATCTGGGTCTTCTGGTGGTAGCCCCCCTTACCCCCTCCCCCAAGTTTTTGATGGCAAGATGAGAAATAACAAGGCTAGTTGAGAAAGGAAGGTGGAAAATCTCCAAGCTGGGTTCTCCCCTTACTTCCTGTCTTCCAGCAAGCCACAGCGTTAATCTCCCAATCAGGCTTTCACCTCTTAGAGCTCCCTGTCCTTCTCTTCACTGGATTTCTAATGCAGATTTTGCAAGGCACTGCCAAGATAGTCATCTTTTGCATAAAGCAAAGCTAAATTCCCTGATGTTTCATTAAACCTTAGAGAAATTGATTGCAACTGATTGCAAACAGGAGAAACCAACTAACGCTAAGCAGATTTAAACAGAAAAGGGATTTCCAGAAAGGCTGGAGGATTGGACAAAGCCAGGGCAAGAACCTGAGGAGGCTAGACACAATGATGGCAACTGAAAGCACACCTCTGAGCGCCGTGTGGAGGCCGACACTGCTATCTTTCCGGCTGCACACAGTGCGCACCGTCTGGCACATGGTTCCATCTAGAACCAGACAGTATGTACACTGTGGCACCACGGTGACTGTGACCAAAACTAAGTCATGCTGTCAGATGAATTCTTGCCCTCCACCAAGGGCCTGTAAGGTTGTAATCATCCCTCATTTCTAGGGGCTGGAGAAAGAAGGTGTTTGGATGGTAGGGATTTTGTACTAGGGGATAGGCCCTGCCTCCCAAAGCATCATGAAGGAGAGAATTTCCCAAATACAGAAGAATAGAGAAGAGGATTTTCCAAACATAGAGAAGAGCTTCAACATCTACACAGCCGAAGTAAACCAAAGGGCCCAGTAGAGGGACACTTTTTACATGACTTGAATTTTGTGTATTTCCCCATATGTCACTTTTAAGCTTTTTTGTTTTTTATTTTAACGATTGAAACGCTTTTAAAACCTTCAAATAAGTTTCTTCAGACAGTGAGATGTGACTTCTAAATGTGTCATTAAATCAACTTAGCAACGTAATTTTTTTCAACACACTAGAAAGGAATATAAATAATCAATGTGCATATCACATAGTATGATGCCTTTTTTCCCCCTGAAACTCCCGTTTCAGTTATGTAAATATATAGGTAGTTATTTACTTAATTATGATATAAAATGCCTTTATGACAATGGGTCATAGTAAACAGAAGTTTGAAAAGCGCTCCTGGAAAGGACTGTATACTTGGATTTGGGCCCTTGGAGACTAGAGAATAATATCAATTTTTCATGCCAGTGACCTGGGAGAGGAGATAAACTGTGGGTGGAAGGGACAGGTCAGGGAAGTAGAACTAGAAACACGTGGGCCACTGTCAGGGCCTGTAGGCAGTCTAATTGGGAGCTGATGCAGAATGAAGGACCTCTGAGTTCTCCTTGCTTTCTCCCAACTGTCCTTGACCCAGCCCCAAATGGCTGGAACTCTTGATCCAGACCTCAGTAATCATCCCCAGGGATTGAGAAGACAGTGTTGGAAAGGGTGACGGCAGTGGGATATGGTTCCTGTCATCCCGAGTTAGAATGAGTTATGAAATTCGCCTGGCAGAGCTTAGAGTACAGCGCTGGTGTCTATGGGGCCATTGTTGCTCTCGTGAGGAACACCGTGAATCCTGCAGACTACATGTACATTATTATTTCTATAGCACATATGTTCAGTTTCTAAAGAACTGACGCACTTTGTAGTGATCTGGGAACTTCCTCCAATACTTCCAAGTAGAAGCAGGGGTTGATGAAAAGTCATGTGCACAAAAGAGGAAGTATCTCTCGCTATAAACATATGGACAGGCAGCAAAAGACGTGTAAATATGGCTTCATAGTTTGGCATTTGCAGGAACCGTAGTAATATTAGATGTCTTTAATATTGTTATACTCTGACACTACTCACTTTTAGGTTTCCCCCAAATGAAGTTACCATTAATCAGAATACACTGACAGACAGTCTATCCCTCTTTTCATAGGGAGATAATTTCATGAATTATCATGTTGATCTTCATGTGTATCAGGCCAGAACATCTCTAGTTAGCATTGGAGCGTGCAATGAACTTCATAGTTTATCTGCCGAATAAACACTGTTCGGTAACTCAGAATTGTGTGGTGTGGTACAGTTCACAGGATATGGAACTACAAAGAGAAGCATCCCTGAGATGCAAACACATTGTCTCTCACAGATGACTAGACCGTAAACTTCCACAGAGTAAGGAATGTGATTTATTTAACTCTTGTGTTCCTAGGTTGGGTCTAGAGCTTGAAATCCAACTCACACTCAACGTGTCATTCTGGAATGCGATGGCCACATTTCACTCAGACATTTCCTAATACACGCTTTACTAACTAATCTTTACAGAAACACTACAAACTAGGTTTGTACATTATACAGTTATACAAATGAAAACATTGGCAAAGGTTAAATAATTGCTCCAAGTCACACAGCTCGTGGGATGCCAAGCTGGCATCTTAACTATGCAGTTGGACTCAAGAATCCACAACCTTAATCAATGAGTGAAACTGCCTCTCTTGATGTCGAAGTATTGTTGGGAGGGAAGAGGACCGCAAGAAACAAGACCAGAGGCTTTAAGAAATTATCAAAATGAGAATAAAGGTAAAATTATACAAACTCCCAATAGAGTGCTATTTTCTTTGCTAAAACAAGTTTCCTCTCTGCCACCCTCTAGTGAGACTCTTTATAGCCTGAGTGTTAGGATCTGCATGGACCACAGAATGCCTTAATAGTAGGGGTTACATAAAGTTTATTTTATTCTCATGTAAAATAAATCTGGATGTACGACGTCCAACTTATGTTTTCATCAGAAACCTCAACTCCTGATGTTCTTTCCTACCAAGTTGGCACAAGGTTGCCATCCTCAGGATACCTCGCGACCCAAAAAAGTCTGTGGCACCTCAGCCATTATATCTGAGCTGTGGGCCAGAAGACAAGAGGCAGAAGGATAAAAAGAAACTCCTTCCTGAAGAACCCAGATGTTCATTGACAGAGGAATGGATAAAGAACATGTGAGGGGCGCCTGAGTAGCTCAGTGGGTTAAAGCCTCTGCCTTCTGCTCAGGTCATGATCTCAGGGTCATGGGATTGAGCCCCGCATTGGGCTCTCTGCTCAGCAGGGAGCCTGCTTCCCTCTCTCTCTGCCTGCCTCTCTGCCTGCTTGTGATCTCTCTCTCTCTGTCAAATAAATAAATAAAATCTTTATTAAAAAAAAGATGCAGTGTACATATAAAATGGAATATTACTCAGCCATCAAAAATGAAATCTTGCCATTTGCAACGAAGTGGATGGAACTAGAGGGTATTATGCTAAGCAAAATAAATCATCAGAGAAAGACAATTATCATATGATCTCACTCATATGTGGAATTTAAGAAACAGAATAGGATCATAGGAGAAGGGAGGGAGAAATAAAATAAGACAAAATCAGAAAGGAGGCAAAATCAGAAAGGAGACAAACTGTAAGAGACTCTTAACCACAGGAAACAAACTGAGGGTTGCTGGAGGGGAAGAGGGTGGGCAGGATGGGGTGGGTGAGTGATGGACAATGGGGAGGGTGTGTGCTATGGTGAGCGCTGTGAATTATGTAAGACTGATGAGTGACAAACCTGTACCCCTCAAACAAGTAATACATTATATATTAATAATAAAAGAGAGAACATACCATAAAAATAAAGGAGAAGCCTTCCTCAGAAAGTGATTTTTAAAAAGCTGAAAACAAGGGATTTCTCTCTCTCTCTTTTTAAAGATCTTATTTAGAAAGAGAGAGCGCCCACCACAAGTGGGGGGGGAGGGGCTGAGGTGGGGGGAGGGGCGGAGGTGGCAGAGAGGGACAAGTAAACTCTCCGCTTAGAGCATTGGAGCCCATGTGGGGCTCTATCCCATGACCCTGAGGTCAAGATCTGAGCCCAGGTCATGAGTTGGTCGCCCAACTGACTGAGCCACCCTGGCGCCTCAGGATTTCTCTGATAAAAAAAATTTTTTTGAGATATAATTGTGGTAAAACATTACATTAGTTTCAGGTGTACTACATAACGATTCGATGCATGTTATATGTATCAAAGTGACCACCACGATAAGTCTAGTGAACATTCATCATCACATCTAGTTAGAAAGTTTTCTCTTGTGAGGAGAACTTTCAAGATTTACCCTCTTAGCAACTTTCACATGTACGATACAGTATTATTACCTATAGTCATTGCATGACCAGGACATTACATGACCATGATGCATTTGTTTTATAACTGGAAGTTTATACCTTTTACCCAAATTCACCCATTTTACTTACCACCTACACCCCACCTTTGGCAACCACTAATATGTTCTCTGGATCTGTGAGTTCAGTTTTTGTTTTTATTTTTGATTCCATATTTACATGAGATTATATAGTATTTCTCTTTCTTTGTCTGACTTATTTCACTTAGCATAATGTCCATATATGTATGGGTTTATTTCTGGACTATCTTTTCTCTTCCATTGATCTATATGTCTGTTTTTTTTTCCCTAAGTTTATTTATGTATTTAAGCCATCTCTATACCCCATGTGAGGCTCGAACTCATAATCCTGAGATCAAGAGTCACATGCTCCTCCACTTAAGCCAGCCAGGTCCCTCCGTGGGTCTGTTTTTATGCTAATATTTATGCCAATATTCGAAACCAGGGTAGATAGAACTGATAAAAGATGTATATACAGCTTGTCAATTACTTTGCTAGAGAAGGAAGTTCGAGACCCCAAATGGTTTATCTTGGGCCTCCATATCTCAGAATATGCTACACATACATGAAGGACATCAGTATGTCATTTTGTCAGAGTACTCAAGTATATTTCTTCAATATTGGCAGAGCTTCCCTTAATAGAAGGAAACAGAGGTCATCAATAATATCTTTCTTTAATAATGAAAACAAACCATCCATAGACTGATTTATACAGAGATCGTATCATAAGTGAAAAATTAACATAAAATGCTAAAAATGTTGCAAGTCCCAAACTCAGCAAGAGTTCAGTTCAGCTCTTAAATAGATGATAAATCATAGGATTTTCTTTTTGTTTTTCTCTCTTGGCTTGAATTCTGAGGCAGTTATTCTTAATTTCTTAGCTCTGTAAACATGCTCGCAATTT
>JAQQSY010000051.1:0-24777 GCA_028646535.1 Procyon lotor
TGTTTCATTTTCCCTCCCCTCCCCCCATGAACTCCCACCCTGCCTCTCAAATTCCTCATCAGAGAAATCATAAGATAATTATCTTTCTCTGCTTGACTTATTTCACTTAGCATAATATCCTCTAGTTCCATCCACATCATTGCAAATGGCAAGATTTCGTGTTTTTTTGTTTTGTTTTGTTTTGTTTTGTTTTGATGGCTGCATAGGATTCCATTGTATATATATATACACCACATCATGTTTATCCATCATCTGTTGATAGACATCTAGGCTCTTTCCATAGTTTAGCTGTTGTGGACATTGCTGCTATAAACATTCGGGTGCACGTGCCCCTTCAGATCACCACATTTATATGTTTAGAGTAAATACTCAGTGCAATTTGTGACCTGAAATGTTAACTTCTCTGGACCTCAGTTTTCTCGCCTATGAAATGAGAAAATGAGACTAAAGTAGATACTTTTAAAATTCTTTCCAGCTCAGACATCTTGGCAGTGCTACCCCTTCTCCCCATGCCTCAGGCTGATTTAATTCTATTTTGTCAAGGTCTAGGGATTATTTAGAGTTGGCAATGGTTAGTTTCTGATGAAGGTTGAGTTGCCTAAAATATGGTTGTAGATGTAAATGGATTATGAATGTAAAAAGGATTATGGTAATTTTATTTCAGACTCTTTTGGAAAGAGGTCTTCTAGGACACTGTAACTTTCCCACTTCCCCAACAAAAGCAGGAGTAAAGCAAGCCAGAAATAATGAATACCGCCAGTGAACTTGGTCCAGAGGCCCACTAGAAATTCAGCCTTCATTTTATTTAAAATCACTGAGGCCATTTACAGCCAACATGGCCTGCCACTGGAAGCATCCAGCATTTGCTATTTTATGGCCTCCTTTGTGTGTTCTACCAGCTGTTTACTTAGATGGTGGTTTCTGGAGGACACCAACAGGCATCCAGCAGTCAGAGTCAGATTTTCTGTAAATCTTGAACTTATAAATGGTGATAATGTCTTCGGTTTGCTTCCTTCAGCTGAATGGGGAATAAGAACTAAGAGATATACTCTGGACTCCTCATTGCTAAAGCGTGAGCTCCTGCCAGCCTGAATGCAGTCTTACTTCCAAACGCTGAATGATCAGGCATCATTTCACCTGTAGATCTTATTATGTGTACACAGTTCCTAGGTTGCCAGGACAGTCTAAATAAACCCAAAGAGTCCTGAGAAGTTCATGTGTTCATTAGGGAAAGGCTAAGCTGTAAGGATTAAAGAATATATATGTGTATCTCTCATAACAGTTCTAAGGGGAGGGGTCCAGGTTGACAAGGCAGTTCTGTTCCTTCACAAATCCAGATTCCTTCCATCTTATTGCTTCCTCATCCCCTAGTGCAGGGGTCAGCAAACTGTGGTCTGCAAGCCAAATTCAGTCTTCTGCCTGTTTTATAAATAAGTTGTACTGGAACATAGCCACACCCACATTACAACTACTTTCCTGCTACAATAGAAGAGTTGAGTGATTGTTAGAGAGATCATATGATCCACAAAGCTGAATATATTTACTATCTGACCCTATAAAGAATGACTTTGCTTACCCATCCATGGCATGGCTGAAGTTGGGTCTCAACTACATCCTTATTTAGCAGTCAGAGGAAAATAAAAGTAAGTCATTGAAAAGTCATGTTCTTTGACATAAAGTCCACAGTCAAAAATCAACACATCACTTCTCACATTCTACTGGCAAGAACTTAGTCTCATGGCCATATCTAACTAAGGAAGTCTTTAAAGTGTCTAGCCAGGGAGCCAGGAATCTAGGAAGAAGAAGACACAATTTGGTAAACAGCAATCTCCACCATAATAAAATGATCACTCCTGAAAACCAGAATGCATTGTATACATAGTGGGTCTCTTTGAGACATTCACAGTAATTCCCATTATGGAATGAGTACATCACATCAGGTACCATAGTAAGGGTTTCACATTTGTTATCTCATTTAATCTGTTCCTCTTCACCTGACCTCAGCATCCTCCACATGTCCAATCACATGCTATTTCTTCCCACAAAGCTTCTTTGATCATTTGTCTAGGGTAGATCTTCCTTGTTGGAGCTTCTTTAGCCTCTAACACATCTCTACAGTAGCATCCTACCTCTTTATTATTTATTGCTTGCTTATATGCCGGATTTCCATGATTAGCTCCGTGAACATGGGGTTTACATTCACTTTACCCACTGCAGTATCCTGGGAGCTAATGTAATGCCTGACACATAGGAGACCCTTTAGACATATCTGTTGAGTGAAGGATTAACCATTGTGAAGTAGGTACTGCCAGCATTACCCATTTATCAGATGAACACACTTAAGAACAAAGGGGATGTGTCATTTGCCTTTTGGCTATTAAGTAGCCGTTTGTCACTTGGCTACTTAGAGGTAGAGATGAGACAGTAACCAAGTCTCTTTGCCTTCAAAGTTCATGCTATTTATTCTAAGCCAGGCTTTCTCAACCTCACCACTACTCGTATTCTGGAATAGATAATCCCTTGGGGAGATAGAGAGCATTGTAAGGATGCTTAGTAGCGTTCCTGTCTTCTACTCACTAGATGTCAGTAGCACCCCCCCAGTTGTGACAAATATCGTCAAATATCCCCTGTGGAGCAAAATCACTCCATATTTAGGCCACCCAAGAACCACTGGACTAAATTCCACTGCTTCTTAGTTTTGCTTACAACTCCAGGAATCTATTACTCCCCTGCTTCAGCTTGGTGGTGACTTTGGGATTCTTCCTTCCTTGGGTAGTGATGCTCTTCTTAGCCCAGGTCATATGCCTCTTCCTCCCTGAAGTCTTCCTAGATGCCACCTTCAGATACCAGCCTTTCCTTTCTCTGCACTCCTCCTGTACATTGTTTTTAATACTTCGTGATGCTTCATATTGAACCTATGTGATTCACTGCCTTTCTCCTCATAGTAGACTGTGAGTTACATGAGACACGGATGCATCTTCCCCAGTTACCAACTGCAGGTAACACAAGGTGGACCTCAGTCAGTGTTTGTTGAGTTGAATTGCAGCCACCTGAACCAGACAGGGGCTGAAGGCTAGGAGGGGAACTACCAGGAGAAATTGTGGGCAGTGTCTACTGCTAGTATAATTCTATCAGCACCATTTGTTTTAGTGTTTCCTGAGTCTGGGGATATAGCTGCTGTCTCAGGATTAAGCTTCTTTCATTTTTTTTTTCTTTTAAGTGAAGAAGCAGTAATATCAGGACCCCCTTGGTCAAAGGGTGCCATTATTCACAAAGCACTGTCAAGTGATATCCTTACTGTACTGCCCCAGCTGGTGGGACTCTTCAATCATTCAAATAGCCCTAGGACCAGAGTTGGAGTGTTGGGTAGCAGTTGGATACAGATGATAGAGGGCTTGGTTCCAAAATGTGTATCTTGGGCAAGTTTTTTAATCTTGCTGAGCTTCTATTCAGTTAATCAGTTAATAGTTATTGCACATATACCATGTGTCGTGCACTATAAGGGATATGACAATAAATGAAACAGACCAAAATCTGAACCCTTTATGGAATGGAGGGCCTAGGCCCACCTGGGTGGCTCAGTCGGTTAAGCGTCTGCCTTCAGCTCAGGTCATGATCCCAGGGTCTGAGGATCCTTTCTAGGTCCAGCCTCCCTACTCGGCAGGGGGTTTGCTTTCCCTTCTCCCATTGCCCCTCCCCTTCTCTCTTGCTCACTCTCTCAAATAAATGAATAAAATCTTAAAAAAAAAAAAAAAGGAATAGAGGGCCTAATGAAGCAGGCAGGACACAGATAATAAATTAAATACATAAAACATATAGTAGGTGATACGGTAATAAAAATTAACCAGAGGAAATTAAAAATGTATACTTGGTGCTTGTTGTAAGGATTAAATGAGCTCACGTGCATCACTTGAGTATTGGCATGTAGGTGCTAAATTCAGGTTAGTAAGTTTCCTCTCTTTCTTTAATTGTTTCACCTGTAAAGTGACAGTGAAAATATTGCTCCTGTATGAAAGTGGGAGCCTAAAACATAAGCAATCCTGATATTAATTCACATTGTGTTATCTGTGGCCTTTGACATTTGTAAAGCCCTGCCATCCACTTTATGTTCAAGAAGTGATCATATTTCAAGTGGAAGACCTTCTGAAGGAAGCAGAAGGAACTGGTGCTTTTAGACACTTGGTCCAAAGAGGAAGTAGATTGCCTGTCTTCAAAAAAACAAACTGACTGAAGCCGTGGAAAGAATGGTGGCTACTTCATTTTTCCAGTTGTTGTTGATTTTTTAGATCCACTCCTACTGTTGAAGGTGACTGGATTTGGTTGGTCACCAGAGGGCAGACTGGCAGAGAGGCTAAGCTCACTGGCTTTGAAGTGGGCCATATCTCCTCATCAGAGCTGTGTCCTTGTTACTTCTTCACAGTGGGTGGTGTGGCAAAGAGCTAAACTCTGAGAGCCTCAGTTTTCTCACGGGATGCTGTGAGGATTGAATGAGATAAGACATATAAAACAGGTAGACCTAATTGTCTTCACCCGGCAAACCCAGCTGGCTCTTAACCATTCTCTCTGTCTCTGGATTTGGGTGAGCACTCACTGGCCAAAGTGTTCTTTCTAAAGGCACATCAACAGTGCTGCACCCCATTTGTCTTGATAGCAGAGTCTGTTCTCCTAACGAGAATACCAGGAGGGCCTAAAGGAACATGGCATGTTGAATGGGTATAGGAGAGCTTTACTACGGAAGTAGAATCAAAGCTATAAATAGTTATGCCCAAAGGGTAACCTGGATATAAAACCAATAACTGATAATTGAAGCTGCTTCATTAGACACAGTGAGGTAGTGACAAACTAGATGATTATTGTTGTTGAAATTTATCATTGCTTTCAATTTTTTAATCCTTAAGAGTGCTACCAAACTTCCTAATACTTGAAAATATGCTGCACATAAAATATTTGAGAAACACTGCAGGATACAAGAGTTAAACACATAAAAAAAATAGCTGGATCTTGTGCTAGTTCCAGTCACTCGACAGTGACTGCCAGAGTGCTCTGATGAGAGCTACACAAATACTGACCTGAGGGCTGGAGAAGTTCTAGGATCATTTAGTATGTCTGCCACCGTGGCAAAAATAGAGCAGGGACTCAGGGGCACGTTTTGCTTTCCTCAGATTTACCTGCATGTTTTAAAAGTCTCTAGCAAGAAGAAAACTATATCATTACTGTACCATCTACAATCAACCCCATTATAGAGATGGCCCAACATCTGTTCTCAAAATGAACCAATGTTCCATGACTGTGTTTACAGTTTGACACTCCTCCACAGTTCACAGTTGTTAACTTTATAGATAAATATTTATAAACTTAGCCCTATGTAATTTCATTGTGAATTTAAAAATATTGACAGTTAAATCAATATAAATTAACAGTAGACCAGATACAAAATATTCTTTGATCTCTGCTTAAAAAAAAATGAGGCCCTTGCAAAAAATATTGTCAGAATCTCATAGTAAATATTCATCTGTTGAAAGTACTTTTGATTTGCAGATTTTCATTGGGAACTGGAGTTTCCTGTATTTATTATTATATTTTAGAAGTCTAGCACAAGGTATTCTTAGCATCCTTCATTAACATTCTTCGCAGTAAACTCTTATAATGTGGTACATACATTTTTATCTTCTTCACGTTTAAGTGGGGGAATAGAAAGGTTGTGGGGGAAAAAATAATTTTATTTTCTCAATGTCATTTAAAAATTTTATAATTACAATTATTTAATTTTACTAAAAGTACAATAGAAAAAGCAATAAATTTAGCCTAGAATATAGGCATTTAATTATCAACACTTGAGGCCTAGAGAGAAGAATATTTTGGAAATTGCAGGCTGTTGTGCGGTCGGCTGCTGATCTTTCTTTAAAGGCAGACATGACCTTATCAGATTTGTTTAATACTGCCAGAGCTCTCATATTTTTTCCTGGCTTCAGAACAATGGAGTTCAGAGGTCAAGAATACCTACATTCCACATGAGCAAACTTTTCATCCTTTGAAATTATAATGATGAATAGTCAATAGTCAGCCACACTGTATACCCAGCAGGAGAAACCAGAACTCTGAAACTGGTATAGGTTCTTACAGGCTATGATGCAGGGGACATTTGTGGAAATAAATTGGCAGTGGCTTTGTGTGACTTTGAAAGTGACAATGGAGTTTAATCTTCATAGAAGGCATCTTTGTTAGTCTTTAAAAAAATTCACCCTAGATTCACTGAGTTTCTTAACAGATACCTTGGTTATTCTAAGTGGAGTATTTGAAAATTTCTGAAGGTTTTGTTTGGGTGTTTATACACTATGATACATTAAGAATCATAATTCTTAATAAACTCTTATAAGTCACCATGAACACCTAATATCTCATCTTGATTTGAAATGAGGCATTCTTTACCTTTTAAAATCATCCGTAATATATTTTTGTATCACGTATCAATTGTATCAAAGCCAAGATGCTTTTGTTGAGCTATATTTTCTCAATAAACTTATAATAAGTATATGTTTACAAAAATGATACAATTTTTCCATATTCGGATTTCCCAACGTGGGGGATCTCACTCATCCCAACTCTGAACTTCTCCATACTTGAGATCACTATTCTAAATAATATCCTCATTTATTTATGACCTAGTCATAGATAATGCATGAGCAAGCACAGTACCCCCGTATATTAAACATTTAATAAGCATTTGTTGAGAAAAGGAATCTCTAAGTGTGAGATAAGTAATTAATATTATTTAGGATATTAAATTTGTATCTATAAATTTACAAATGCATAAATTTAACTTTTTATGAATCAATTATATATTATGATATCCAATACAAAATCTATTCAGATAATCAGCTTGGGTTCTGAATTGGTTGGTTGTGTGTTCATTTCATCTTGAGATTCCTTCCCCTCTTTTATATCCTCCAGAGTAATGGTTCTCAGGGTTTGGTTCCCAGGCCAGCAGGATTAGCATTGCCCAGGAATTTGTTCAGAATGCAGATTCTTGGGCTTCACCCCAGACCTACCTGAATCAGAATCTCTGGGAGTAGGGTGCAGCAACCTATGTTGTAACAAGCTCTCCAAGCAGGGTAGCTTCATGGCTGTGCAATTTCTGCAGTGGCATGGGGACTCTGCATTTCAATGAGCCTTGTGCTTGGTTTAATGGTTCTGCTATCACCATCTTGGAATTCTTAATAAGTACTTAACAATGGGCCCACATTTTTACCTTGAACCCTGTGAAACTATACCCAGTCCTGACTCCAGGGGATGCTCACGCACACTCAGAGTTTGAGAACGTCTGTCTTGGAAAAATATTTAGATTCCCTCTGGATATCTGATTAGTTGGTCATTTAATTTTAAATTAAAGCCTATCCAAAGTTTACTAAGGCAGTTGGTCCTAAAAGAAGTTACTGCTAGGTTCTGTTAACATTCTCTTGATAGTAAATGCCCAATAGTTACAGCCAGAGGTAAAGTGCTCCTGACTTTCCATGTCTATCTTGAACCTTCTTCTTTCTGGTTACTCAGAAAGCATTCTTATAACAACTTTTTCTGAACCTGTCATGTACTGCCAAAGAGATAACCAATTTTGTTTCCATAGTGAATTACCCAGGTCGCTGGGTTTATGGGTATTTAAATAAAATATCTCCAAATAAGGGTTGGTTCACAGACATTGTATTATATAACATGAAATCATAGTGAGTGGATCAATCAGAGCCCGAACAGAAACAGCTATTTCAAGTTAAGATAATTGAAGAAGCATTTACTTACAAAGGGATTAGTTACAAAGGTATGAGTATGGTATAGTGAAACTATTAGGGTTTATGCAGCAACCTGGGGCTACCATAGCAGAGATATCACCACTTCTAGGTCCAGGGAGACAAGGGAAGGAAACATTCCCAGACCTTGGAAGAGGGTCAGATGGAGCTGCTTTGAGAGGGACGTAACGAGTCTGAAGTGAACTCACAAGGAGGGAACCAGAAGGACAGACATGCTGATGTCACTCTCCTCCTTACATCCATCTTCTGCAATTACCTTAATTCTGCTGGAATCCCAAGCACACAGAGCACACTAATGTCACCTGTATACATCAGCCAATGAGAAAGAAAGCAAGAAAAGAAGAATGGAGTAGATCTAGAGGGACAAATGGACAATACCTGGCACAGTTTACTCCATTTGTCTCTTGGCATCTCCTCATGTCCTTTCTTCAGGTGAAAAGTTAGTGTCCACAACACAACCTCAGCCCCCGCATCATTGTGAGAAAATGTCAATTTGGTCATATTCATATCTAAAATCTGAGCTACCACCAGTCTTGAAGGCAGCAAAGGATAAAAGAGGGGAAAGAAATGATTTAGGGAAACAAAATGTAGCTTCTGTAGCCTCTATCTCTACAGCTGGTCATGAGGCCTCATTGGTAATCATTGTTTTCCTCTACCATCACCTCTTCTATGATCCCTTTACTTTCTTCTGGTACTTCAGCTGGATAGAGTTCTTGACTTGCTAATGTTATACATACCTTCATTCAAGATCTAAGTTATTGATGGTTTTGAATTTATTGGGTTACCACAGTTTTACATTTTCATTTGAGGGTACCTCAGTGAATGCCTGGGTTCTACATATCTCCTTTCTTATATTCATTGCAGTATTGGTGACCCCCTTCCCTGTCTGTTGGTTCAGTGGAATGAGGAGCCTAAAATGGCCAAGGGACAATCTCAGCTTCTAATTCCTCATACCAAGACAATGTTCTTTCATGGAAACAAATGTTCTCCTAGTAAGTTATTAGGTGTATTAATGAGAAGGGCCACTGCAACCTCTTCTGTTTTTTGATCTATGTGTTCATACCATGGGGGAGATGGCATCATATATTGGCCTATGATTTAAGACATATACCCATAGGACAGTATCCCAGCCTCTTTGGGAGTTGTCCCCCATCAGATACTAAACCAGCATTTTTAGGTAACAGGCCCACTGATGTACTTCCTTTGATGTAAAATGTGTCCCATGGCGGGGGGTGATGTTGCCCAGGATTATCATGTGATAGATAAGGCACTTTGTATGTCCAAGAATTGTCCTGGCAGAAGTGCTGAAGGGAAGAGAAATCCATAAACAGAAAGTTTCTATCCTTTTTAAGTCAAAGCACTGACCACTTCAAAGTCAGAGAAGTCTAATGTCATCAGTATGTCCCTACGTAGCTAGGTAGTCCACCCAGGGCTCAGTATTGGCCTTTGCTGTGGGCAGATATGGTACTCAGCTGTGGTGGTGATTAGATCAGCTTTGATGAGAAGAAGACTGTGTGACTGACCTGTGCATGACCCATATTCCTGCCAGTGGGATGACTTCCCTCTTCCAGACAATATAAACATGGCAAAACGTGCTGTGTTCATCACCTTCCTATTTACATGTTCTTGTCCGATACTTTAATTATGCCCTTTTTTGGATCAATGGATTAGATACTGATAAAAAAAAAATTATTAGCAATTCTAAATCTGTATTTTTTTAAATAGTGTTCTTTGTTTACCATTTCTTTTTACATCTCAAACTTTCCTTCTCAGCTTATAATCCTTTATGCTTTTACAAGTTCTTTTAGTGTACACCTATTGCTGATAAACTATTTTCTATTTTTGTTTCTTTGATAATATATTTCACCATTTCTGAATCAACCAATTTTAGGTTGATAGTTGTTTTCACTCAGCAACATATTATTCTATTGACTTCAGACTTCCACTATTGCTTTGAAAAAGTCTGCTTTCCATCTAAATGTAAGTAACTAGCTTTCCTTTGATTGTTTTTAGTCTTGCTATGATGTATAGGTATGAATTTATGTTTTTTATTCTGTACCTGTATATGTAAATTCATATCTTTCACCAATTCTGTATAATTCTCAGCAATTATTTCTTTAAATATCACCTTCCCTCTGCACCTCTAGTCTCTCTTCATGGGACTCCAATTAATAGATGTGTTGAATATTTCCTTTTTGTCCTCCATATTAATTAATATCCCATTCTCATTTTCCTTCTCCTAGTTTCTCAGCTACATCTGAGTAATTTTTCTATTGATATCTTCCAGTTTACACGTTCTCTCTTCAACTGTCTCTAATCTATGGCTAAACACATTCATTAAGTGTTTTAGATTAACCATTGTGTGTGTGTGTGTGTGTGTGTATCTGTATTTCTCCAAAGTTTAATTTAGATGATTAAAATCTTGCTAGTCACTTTTGGTAGTCTGTTGCATGGATTTCTTTAAGATTTCTAGCTATTTTACATTCTATTCTATATTTTTACATTCTATTCTGTAGTTAATATTTCAAATATCTGAATATATATATGTATATACATATATATATATTCTTATTTATTATAGGTCTTTCCTTCATTGGTAACTGGTTTCCTCATATACTTGGTAATCTTTGAGGATTTGTATTTGGCAAATCTTAGTGGGAGCCCTGAGTGACTAAAATAGGGATTCTTTTCTACAGAGGGGATTTATTTTTGTTTCTTCTGGAAGCAAGAAAGGCTGCTACCAACCTAGGACCACTTAGTTCTTTCAAGAATCCTGGTTTAATCAGAGCACCCAGGTTAAGCTCTTTTAACTTGCACTGGCTTAGTCTCTCAATTCTGTAAATGACCTAAGTATTTGCTCTCAGAGCAATCCCTGCTATTTATGTGGGCTTTCAGCACAATATTCTGGTTTCAACTCACTTCTGGAGTTTTGTTTGTTTATTTTAGTCTTTCAGAGGTTTCCTTACTTCTCATGAGCTCAACAATGCAATAAAAATTATGTTCTGAAAGAGGTCTACATAGGATCTAGTCCACCATGATGCTGGAAGCAGAGGTTTCTTATTTCATATGCTCAGTGTGCATGCACTATTAATAGAAATAATCTTTAAATATTTTGCTTATCCATCCTAATTTTGCAATATTCTTACATTCCCAGAATACCCCAGAATTTCTGATGTAACCTATCTCAAAAATTTTCAAGTTAAATCCCATTACTTGCTAATTCCCATGGATATACAAGATGGTTTACCTTTTTTTAAGTTAGAAAAACTATATCTATTCACATTTTGATAAGAACACCGGTATCTTGAAATTCAGAAAAGACTTCAATTTGAGTAGCTGCATTTAAATAGAATCCAAGAAAAATCAGATTTGGGGCCGAAATACGATCTGTTGCTAAAGATCATATTACTTTAAAAAAAAGTCTTTATTTTTTTAAAGCAGTCCTTGGTTCACAGCAAAATTGAGTGAAAAGTGCAGAAAATTTCCATATATCCCTGGCCCTCACACATGTATAGCCTCTCCTACGATCAACATCCCTATCAGAGTGGTACATTCGTTACAATTGATAAACCAGCATTAACACATCATTATCACCCAGAGTCCACAGTCTATGGTAGGATTCATTCTTGGTGTTGTACACACTTTGGGTTTGGACAAATTTATAATGATATGTATCCACCATTATGGTATCACACAGAGTAGTTACACTGCCCTAAAAATTCTCTGTGCTCTGCCTATTCATTCCTACCTCTCCACAACCCCTGGCAAGCACTGATCTTTTCACTCTCTACAGTTTGCCTTTTCCAGAATGTCATAGTTGGAATCATACAGTATTGGCTTTCTTTGTTGTTGTTTATTTAAACATTTATTGGAGGTTACTCTGTTTCAAAATTGGCAACCTTTTTCTTAAAGGGCCATATAGTAAATATTTCAGACTTTCAGGTCTGTTGCAGCCACTTAGCTCTGTTGTTGCAGTGTGAAAGCAGCCATAGACAATACGTAAACAAATGAATGTGGCTGTGTGCCAATAAAACTTTTATTACGGAAACAGGCAGTGGGCCCATGAGCTGTAATTTGCTGATATCTGATCTGTTCTAAACCCAGGGTCACATTTTTGTTTTTTGGTTTTTGTTTTTGTTTTTGATTTTTGCATGTTGAATCTCCACTGATACTCATCAATCTTGTTTTGGAGTTTCTCCCTTCTCACACAAACTCCTGAAAACACAGTAGTCCACTTTCTTTCTCAAAAAAGCTGAGCTTTGCCTGCTTAGGGCCTTTGTGTATGCTGTTCTTGGAATGCTGTGTGTCTGTTTCCTCCACATTAGCCTTCAGATCATAACCTAAATGCTTCCTGATTAAGAAGATTTCCCTCTACAAAGACATTTCCCTCCACTTCTCATTGTTACTCTCCAAAGAGTTCTGTCATTTCCTTTAGAGCACTTATCAAAATTTCTAAGTATCTATTTTCATCTGTTGATTTAGTATCTAATTGTCCAATTAGAATGAAGGAATGTTCCATGAAGGTAGGACCCGTGTATATTCTGAATGTGTACCTAGTGCCTGGCACAGTTCCTGGCAAGTAGTAGGTACTCTGGGTGATTATTTCCTGAATGAATGAAGCAACTTTATGAGTGAGGTACTGTTATTAGTATTCATGTTTTACAGATGAGGAGGCTTACCCACAGAATTAAGTAACTTCAAGTCATAGAACCAGTAAGTGACAGACCCCAGATTTAATGCGAGGTCGGTTTGTCTGATTCCAGGCATGGGGGATCCAGTCCCTCTGTGGCCTTTTGGGTTTTTTTGGTTATGTGCAGAGTTAAAGAACAAAGCCACCCAGCTATTCTTGGAGACCTGTCAGGGGAATGAGAGGTGGGGGTTGGAGAGGTGGGGTTACAGAAGCATGGTGTTAGTATCGAATGAACTGACTCAAGTTAAATAGGAAAAGGATCAGTTACTTAATTGCAAACAATCCCACTGTTAAGGTACAGCTTTATGATTCAGGGGTCAAAACAGTTTTATGCCAGCGGGATCCCAGTGTTCTTATGGTGGTAAAGGGGAAAGTAAGTAGGAAGGTTCCAGTCTCAGTGGAGATCCAGGGCAAAGCAAAGTGCCCCAGCTTATCCAGGAGGTCTGGCAACTATTAAAGAGAAATGACTTCCTAAATTCTAACTGACAGGAGGACTGAATGCATTGTGCCATCCAGGAGGCAGAGCCCCCATGCTCAGGGAAATGAATATGGTTTAAAAACTCATGGGATCTTTCCGGTTTGTCCCAAGCTAGGGAATTTGGTGTGGAACATTTTTTTAAACAACAATTTGAAGGAAAGTTAATGTACTTCTCTTAGGATTTTGAAAAGCTGTGTTTTGCTTATTAGTCAGTGGAAAATCTGTAAGACTAAAATATGTTTAAATGTAAGCTGGCTAATAGAATAGGTTCAGGGCAGGAAAATAGACCATTTGAAACAAATCAACCATTAATTTCATATGTATTACTTAAGAAAAAAGAAAACATTGAAGAGAAGTGAAAATGACATGATGGTCCATTTCAAACTTTTGGTAAACGTAGTTTAAATGAATTCTCTGCAGTGATTCTTTGAGTTCAGCCAAGCCATCAGAGCCGAACTTAAGGACTTCATGATAACTGTGAGCTTAACAAAGTTTTGCAGAATTATGGTGTTAATTTTCTGAAAGGCACCAACTATAAATAAAGATATATTTTGTCAAAGAAATAATCCATAAACAGAATAAAACTTGTCTGGGTATAACACTGACAAGCTCTTAACTTGTATAGAAGTAGTTGTTCCCAAAGAGAAAGACAAGATACTTATGCTCACACACATGTGTATGAGAACTATTTGTACCAAGAAAAAGTATATTTTGACATCTTCCTGGATCTTTTACTTTTATGCAGTAAACATAATCAATCATTTTTCAAAAAGGAATTGAAGTTATAATAAAGCCTGTGTCTGCAAGTGTGTGTGCATGAACTTGTGCACACACACACACACACACAATTAATAAAAATAAAAAATGAAAATAAAAGCCTTGAAAACCTGAAGGAAGTAACTCTGCTAACCACAAAGTCCATTATAATTACTATGATTGATCATCAAGTTTGGCCCTGAACTCCCTGGCAGCCAGGGCAAAAAGGGAAACAGGATAAATTGTACCATTTTTGTTATTAGAAAGGAGGAAACAGACTAGTTCCTGGAGATAGAGATTTTCCTGGCACCAGATATTAAAAAGAGTTTCTTGTGAGTGATTTTCTATAGGAATATTGAACCACATAATGGATAATACCCTCAGCAGCCCTTTCCAGCAAATGCAGATGTGGTTTTCATAGAGCTGTCTCCTGCAACAACCCCCAATAAAAGCGGTGCCATAATATTAAGAGCAACTTAGAGAAGGCACATTTTGTGACGGCACTGGGTTTTATTTCCATATTTTGAAAGGTGCGTGGTTCCACTTTCATTGCATATTTTAAAGGTCCAGAGAGAAATTCTAATTTGACTCTGTTGCAGAAATCTGGCACCATTTCTATATCTAGGCATTTCCCTGGGGATTTGTACTTGGGTATATCACACATTAAAACTTTTCCACTCACCACCATCTTCTAAATATTTTGAAAGTTATGAGCTAGTACTTGAGTTTTCCTGTTGGTCTACCTCTCTGTATTCATTAATGATGTAATAAGGTTTGAAATAATTTGGTTAAGTATAGATGGAGGCCCTAAACTCTACAGTAATTCACAGGAAGGATAGTGTTATCCCTTTTAGCATATTCAGTGTAAATTACTTCTGTTTATGGTTCTTTAAGGTTTTTCTATTTGTTTTTAAATTTAAATTTTGATTAACAATATTATTTTGTTATATTTATATAGTCAATATGTCACACCAATATATGGTGACCTGTGTAATAATCAAAATACAGTTTTTTTGTCTCCTACCACTCCTTTAAAATTTTAAAAAGGCAGTGGAGAAAACCTTCTCCATGGGACTGGAAAAAAACTTCTTAGGCCAGGTATCTTCTCTGCTCATTCGCAGGCAAAACCATCAGGTAGACACCATGAATCACAGACATTCTATAGTTGAAAAGTTCACCTGGGCCTTTTTGATCAGCAAACAATCAACTGCAACACACTCAAAAGAAGATGTAATGGATTGGTTGAATCCATTAGCTTAGAAAGACTAAACCAGTTCTCACCTTTTTGTGTTGACAGCATTCTTCTGAATTCTATTATTTTATGGACAGATTCATTTACTGCCCAAAGCTCAGGCTTGTAGCTCCACCAGGCATAGTTCTCCCATGTATTAGTAAGCACATGAACTTGTACTGGTGATGACTTGACATTTGTCTTCCCTCTCTTATTTCATAGTTGCCAAAAATGGCACTGCCCTCTACACTGTATCCCACAACCCATTCAGCTTTCTAGTCTCTGGAAGACATGGTGGTCCTTAGCACAGAGCCTCATTTGTGGCCACTGGAGATCTGCCAAGGACTTGGTTTTGCCTTGTCAGCTTTGGGAAAGTCACATCCACTCATTTGTTAGCTCATCCTATATTTTGGGAAAAGATAATTGAGAAATTGTCTAAACCTCCAATTTGCATAAAGATGTTTAATTTTATTCATGTTTCTATTACTATTGTTATTGGACACTGTATATTCATGCGTGCATTTCATTGCTACATCCAGTGGACAACAAATGGAAATCAAAAAGAAGTTCCTTCAGCAAATGTTTATCAGATGCCTACTGTGAATTAAGCACAGGGGCCGGTGATGGAGTGTGGGGAAGAAGGTTGGTCAACTCTCTTCATTTTAACAGCACAATGGTCTGAAGAAGACATAAACATATGAAATTATCTATTAACAAGATAGTGGATAGCTTGGTACCCAGCGACTTTCTAATGTCTAGCTTTAAGAGAATACTCTCTTTACCCTCAGCCTTCTTGCCTGTTCCCCTCATTGGAAAAGATGGGGTTTTCCTTTTTGAGTGTCCAGAGTTTTGCTGAGTTAGCAAAGACAGTGCAATTTACCCAGTCTTAACCTCAAAGCCTGCAAGGGGAGTCCGGTGAAATATTGCACAAGCACAGCCTTGGGTTAGCCATGAATTATACATTGTGTATTTAGACTATTCTACTGTTATAGTCTGTTTATCTGTTGACTTCCACCAAGATTTAGGGTTTTGTTGTACTTAATAACTTGCTTTATTTTGTTTGACATGTATTTTATGTCCTCCATGTGCATGGATACATAAGATACACAGTCGTGGGTGAGGGTCTGGAGAGAAAGCCCAGCTCTAGAAGCACTAACTTTGAGAACTCTGGGGTAAAAATTTGCACATACTCTTCCCTCTTACATAGTGCTAATCAATATGATGATGGATTAGGGTTTTCCCATCCACCTAGAACACAAAACAGTTAAAGAGAAGGAAAGAAAATGAGTTCAGGTTTCTCTTATTTCTAAATTGTGGCTCTTTTTTAAGCTGGTCGTTAAATTAAAAAGATGTCAAAAGATGTTCAGTTAATTCCATATTGATAGTTGGTACTAACTACACTAAAAATTTCAGTGTTTTAGACTATATTCTAATTTTTCATTCTTATTTCCTATTAAATCTTATATTCAAAATTGTGGCCTGGTGGGTTAAGACAGGGTTTGGCATGTCTCAAAAAATAAAAGCAGTATTATGAAGATACTGAGATGACACTTGATTTTAGTTTGATCTAAAAAATAATCTCAGCTATTTCTCAACATGTATGCGTTTGTGTTTAGGAATTTTGAAGCTATTAAACGAAAAAACAAAGTAAAAAAAATACTAAGATTTTTCATATTTAAAATGGTTCATTAGAAGTCTACTGTCAAATATAGCCCAGAGATAGATGCAGACATACCTTTTATGTCTATTTACCTTTAGCAATTATTTCTAAGCTTGTAAAAGCCTATTTATTCCCTTATTTCCATCAAAACAGAGATGTCAGCCTCTAAAGACTGCAAATGGAATTAACTGTTTACCCAGCCCCTATTTTCATCAACTTCCTCTTCCTGCCACAAGTACTTGTTGTATCTGGAATGAAATCTCCTTGTCCCTATTTAGGTACAAAGAATTACATGACGGTCTAAAATAAGGACAATTTACATTTGTGTAACTCCCCACAGTTTAAACAACAATCCTTGAGTCTCATAAAGACCCCTCTTGGGCAGAAGGGGACACTGAGGCTCAGGAGTCTTACCCCCAACTCCCACCCTGCCCAAGGCTACACCAATCAGAAGCAGAGGGTTCCATTTTTTTAAATGAACCCAAGTCTTTTAACTCAAGAGCCTTTGCTTTTGCTCCATGTTGCCTCTAAATAGAAAACCAACAATGAAATAAGTGTTCGGTGACTGTCATAACCCATTTTTTCAATAAATATGTATTCTGTGCCACGCATGTGGTAGGCACTGATGATGCCCACTGACAAATGAGAGCCTCAGTCACTAGCTTCACTGAGCTCACAGTCTGACTGGGAGATGGGCCACTGTCTCAGGCTGAGTTTTCCCAGAAGCAGGACTTCAGGCAAGGATTTGAATGCAAGTAGCTTATTTGTAGAGCAAGAAAGCTAGACTCTTCATCCTCCATCTCCTTTCTGCCCTTAGCTGAGGGATGCTCCCCCAGAATATTAAGTTCTGGTACTCATGGCCTCTATGTGCCATGTAGGCCAAGAAAAATCAGATGGAGTTGTAGGTGTACACAGTAGGATTCTGTTGGCAAATTCTGTGTTCGTAACTGCCAAGGGCATGAGCGTGAGAAACTGGTCAGGACTGCTGCAGCAGCAGGGAAGAGGGCTGCAGTCTGTAATCAGTGTCTTGTAGGATGCTACAGGAGCATTAAGAGGCCATCAGGGGGGCTTTCCAGAGAAATCAGTAGTTCCCTGAGACCTGTGAGACAAGCAGGATTAGCCTGTTGAAGGCTAGGGGAAAAGTGTAGGCAGAGGGACCTAGAAGACATTTCATATGTCTGGAGTGTGATGGGAGAGAGCAAGCAAGGTGAGCAGAGAGATCCACCCCAAGAGTACTGAAAGCCACAATAAGGAATATGGACTTGATCCTGTGGGCAATAGAGAAGGATCTAAATGGAAGGATCGAAAACGAAGGCCTATAATGATCAGGTTTGCATTTGGGGAAGATCCTTCAGGCTTTGGTTCAGAGAATGTGGGAAAGAAGCCACAGCTGGAGACTGGAAGCCCCAGTTAAGAGAATGTTGCAATAATCCAGGTTCGTGAGGCGAAGTCACTGCCTTAAATCTGGCCAATAGAACAGGCTGTCTTCAGGCTGACATGTCCCAAGAGTGTCAGGGTTAGCTGCCAAACCAAATCATGTTGATGCCAGAGGTCTCCTGGCCTTGTCAAGCAATGCAGATGATGGCTCTGGAACTTCTCTGGCCTTCTGCAGCACCAGTAGGCTCATTACCCTTTGTGATCATTTGCTGCAATAGGAAGGTTTTTATTTCATTTTTCAAAAACATGGCTACATTTTTTAAAAACTCTATTCATCATATCATCCCCAGATTACAACAACCCTGTGCCTTTCTCATTGAGTGTTCTTGTGAGCTCTTCTCAGACTAAACTGTTGGGAAAAACAAAAGTGATTTTACCTGGCATAACCCCACAAAATGCCTTTATCTTTCTTCTTGCACATGAGTTATTTTCTTTCCTTTATACTGAATATGTTTTCTTTAAACTAGGCTATGTATTGGGTTTCCTGTCCTTGTCTATAATCTCTCTATGTTTCAGTGTTGTCTTTTTTCGCTTGGAAACTCCTAAGGGGCCTCAGGTCTTATCTGTATAGATCTCATGGAATAGTAACAAGAACAGAAAGGTACTGCTTAAATAAGTTTGAGACTGTTGGCATTTGGCTTTCAAATTCTCTGGGTATAAGACCTCTGAAGAAAGAACACAGCATCCATGGCCCCAAGATGCAGTAAAGAAAGTCTCTCTCCGTTCAGGTGTGTTCTTTAGTTTGTCTGCTTCTTTTGCAAGGCAATCACAGTGAGTCCTGAGCTATAGGACAAAATTTGGGACATCTAGTAGTAACCACAAATATTAAACCTTTGGCAGTATATTAGTGTAGTAAAATACTCTAGAGCAGTGACAGTGAGCTAGTTCACCAAACATGAATCTCACCAATATGTTGAGGGAAGGAAGTCAGGCACAAAGGAAAAAAGGACATGTGATCCCATAAAGTGCAAATGACTAAAACTAATTTATGGTCTTAGAGCTTATGATTATGACTGACCCTCTTGGGGGGTGACTGAGAAAGTATGGTGGGTGTTGGTTATATTCTATCTTGAGATGGCCACTGGTTGCATAGGTATAATCATTTTGTGAAATGCATGACACTGCATATTTACAATGTATGGAATTTTCTATATGCATGTTATTCAATAAATAAATTTATAGATTTATTTAAAATTAATAAATTTCTTTTAAAACAAAACAAAAATGAAAATGAAATTTTAGGCCTCAGAAGGGAACAGAGCTGATCATAATGGCCATCTGCTCCAGCCTGTATATACCTACATCTGGGAAGAGGTAGGATATGTTCAAGGCCTCTGACCAACTAGCCAGCTACAAAATCGATCCCAGAGAGACCCCTTTCCTAGGCCATTGCTCCTCTCTCTGGATCATCTAATTACATGATGGACTTAGTGTAGCCATATGAGAATTCATAATGAAATAATTGAGAATTGATAAGGTTATTAAGGAAAATAGCCTCTAATGCAAGAATACACAGGAAAAAAAGATCAAGATACTTTTGTGTAGCATTTGTTTGTTTTAAATTTCCTCCTGTCCTTCCATGGTAGCTGTGATCATGCTAGGAGAAACAAAGGAGATTTCATGGGCCCTTTCCCAGAACATGGCCAGGATTTAAGATACTCTTTGATGAGTGGCTCCTGCTGCCCAGGGTTTAAGGAACTCTGAGATTGTCAGGGTAGATTCTAGAACTTCTTTTCAGGCAGACACATGGCTCATCATCCCAAGTGAAACTGGCCCAACCCCTGCCACATTCTTCTTTGCCTTCAGATGAGAGAAGGAAGACAGTCTATGACATGGCCTAAACAATATTTGAGGGGATGGTTTAATTCAGTGTATGAGCAATTAGTTAATAGCTCTCTCCACTTCCTTTTTCTGGAAAGTCTAATATATAAGGTTCTAGAAGCATTGGGTTATGTTGTGTGGTTCATGTAAAGAAATGATTGAAAGAACAGATGTGTTCTTGGTTTCTTAGTTAATAATACTGGTGACTGGGGGCTGGGTCTGTGTGAAAAATCTCTCAAGGTTGGAGAGGTATCTTCTAAACATGGTTTTTTGCTCATGGATATTAAAAGGTCTTAAGAATTAGAAAGCCTCTGTGTTTCAGGAGACTAATTTGCACTTGAGCTGTGGATACTTCTTGGACTATCTGACCAAGATAGTCAGAACTTTTTTTTTTTTGAGAATCTTTTGAACCTGCAGGGGTAGTATTGTCAGATGTGGTGTGCTAAATTTTCTCTAGTGAGCTCTTATGATTAGTGGGGATCTATCTGTTTTGGTTCTTGGTAGATTTGCTGGGGAGATGAATGCTTCTTACCTCCTTATTCCTATTTCTCATTTACAATAGATGAAATATTAATAACTAAAAGATCTTATATAAGGTATAGTGCATAAAATAGTGAAATATTCTGCTGTATAAGAATTAATCAAGATGCCAAGTCAAGCCCTATATCTGAAGGGAGATGGCTGAGTGTGCCTAACAACAATAAAAAAAGAAGTCATTTTTTTTTTTTATTAATCAGGCATTGGACTTTATCTAACATATTTCTTATAGCAACCCAACTAGGTATCAATAGACATATAATATTCTTATCCCCATTTTACAGGTGAGGAAACTGATGCTCAAGGACACTAAGCGTCTTTCCTAAGATCAGATAGAACCGATGTTAAAACGAGGTTCTGTCTTATACTATACAGTTTATGTTGTATCCATATGTATTCTAGGACAGGGACTCAATGCATCATATTCTCTCCTGGGAGTGATATTTCTAAGAGCTGGAGCAGTAGTTGAATAGATCTTTCCTTTTGAATACAGGCCAGGAACAGTTTTCATTATTTACCATCTTGAGGGGGGTGCTACCATTGTCCTTGGTAGGACTTACACAACTCACCCTCTATTCTAGCCACAGCCAAAACCTGGAGCCAACATTCCTAAAGACTCTGGCTTAGCTATATACAGTTCGGAACAGCAATGGAGGTATTGATCAAGAGACCAAAGTTTGGAGTGGACGGATTTTGGTTTGTGTGACTTTACCTTTCTAAAACTCAGTTTATTCATTCATAAATTGGGATAATAATAGTACTTACCATATAACAGTCTTATTGGGAAGGCTAAATGAGACATTTACATAAAATAGTTGACACAGCGCCTGGCTCAGAGTAAGTGTCACAAAATTATAGATGATTATGTATAATCAGCAATGGCAACAAGAAAGCCTCATACATACATCCACAGTCACAGTCACACACATGAATAAATTGTGAGGTGTGACTCTAGCATGGAAAGTCAGAGATCAGACTCTTATCCCTCTAGAATGAACTAATGGTCATGGACCTTGGCACCAAGATAGCATTTGAATAATTTTCAGGGCATTAGAGTCAATGTATAGAAGACTATAATCCCCTCCAAAAAATACAGCTAAACCAGGCTCTGGCTTTCTCTAAAGAATCCCCTACCCTCCACCCTACCACCATTTACACACATTGAACAGAAGGGCAGGACTTGGCTCATTTTTGATCAGATTTGCAAAGAAAAGGTAATTGTTCCACTGAATGTTGGCATATTGCAAGCTAAGTGTGACATACTATGGAGAGTTAACTCAGATGATGAAGGAATTTAAAAAAATTCCCACATCTAAAACAGATGTATAGGCAGGATCCATAAGTGGTAGTCAATTCATGAATTAAGAAAATAAGTGAAAGGATAAGTGCACATTTCAAGATCTAAGTCTTTGTTCAATATTTTAAACACATGGCTGATTTCAAAGTCCCTGTAACCACTGAGTTGGAAAGCAACCCACTCAGAAGTAGCTGGCACCTTGGAGGAAAGGATTAGAATTCCTTGTGTCCTTGATATGTTAAAGAAGTGATCAGAAACAATCAGACTGAAGCCAGTGAGTCCGAGAAAAACACACTCTGTGAGCAGAAGGTGGTGCAGGGCTGGCTTTGTGTAGCCCCAGTTAAGAGAACTACCCCCAAGTGGAGGCATTGCTAAAAGTCAGAGGCATTTCTAGGCAGCATTAATGAGAAGATTTGGACTGCATGGGGCTCGGGGCATCTCTCACTACCTTTTCATTGGCACAAGGCAAAGCACACTTTAGTGCCATGTGAGATCCATGGGAAGGGAAGAGTTGAGTTTGAAGAATGCAAAGGTCTGGAAGGGAAGAAAAACAGTGGATGTGAAGACCACAGGAAGCAGCTATTGCCCAAGGAGACAGGAAGAAGAAACAGGCTCAAAATTACAGCAGTGCGATGCACGTTAGCTAAAAGAAACTGAAAAAGTGGTAGCAGAAACCTTGAAACTTAACAAGTTCAATAGCATCTCTTTTTTTTAGAATAATTCCAACTGAGATCTGGTGAGAAGATAGAGGATAGTGTTGGTTAATTTGTGAAGCCCCTTTCAGTCATCTAAACACTGACAGGCTAGGCAGGAATGTTTGATCAGGACTTATTTCTAGCTTCTTCATATGTACCCTAAGTGATCTCACCTCCAGGTAGTTGTTTTAGTTATTCTCTTTGGTTAAAATGCTCTATCCCTGTATAATAATCCTAAACATTCCTTCAAGGCCTAGTTCAAATGATACCCTTTCCAGGAAGTCTTTCCTAAAGCCGGAAGTAAGCTTTACTCTTCCTGAACCCCTCCATAGCATTGTGCTATGGTTGCCTCCCTTGTGATTCTTATTCTCATAGAATCTTTGGTTATTCCTTTAAATGTCCTTCTTCTTTTTTCTTTTTTTTTAAAAGATTTTATTTATTTGACAGAGAGAAACATAGCGAGAGAGGGAACACAAACAGTGGGAATGGTAGCGGGAGAAGCAGGCTCCCCGCTGAGCAGAGAGCCCGATGTGGGGCTCGATCCCAGGACCCTGGGATCATGACCTGAGCCGAAGGCAGACGCTTAACGACTGAGCCACCCAGGCGCCCCTTAAATGTCCTTCTTATCCAAAATTATCCACATATATTAAGTGCTTAGTAATATTTGATGAAATTCTAAATGAGCAACACTTTCTTTTGTTGGCACGTGTGGAAACTCTAGTGTTGGCAGAAATTTTCAGCCGTATGTGAAGGACTAACGCCTGACAAATACCAAGAGACAAAGGGATGTTTCCCAGTTGGTTTCCTGTGAAACAAGATTTGAAAATCAAGAAAGAGTTCGCCTATGCTACTGTGATTTGTATAGACCTACTTTATTTGAGAAGAATCCACAGAACCTAGAAAAAATGTGGGAGGAAAAAAGGAACCAGATATTAAAACATAAAAAGGTGAAGAAATCTCTCCAAGTCGTTTGTGTTAGGAGAGGGACTTGAAACAATGAACAGACCATGAGAGGCTTTTTCACTGAGAAGCATAATTTATTTTGTAAGTTCCCAGGAAGTATTTCAAAAGTCTCATGGAATTCTGTTGTTGATATGACTGGTTTGGGCCCTGTGACCTCACTGGGCAGCTTTTTTTACACAGTTGTATAAATTGATAACCAATATGAAGAAAGTTGACAAACTCTATAAAAACTCTTGAAACTCTTTGTTTCTCAGACAAGTTGGAAAATGATGAACTTCTGTGGCATACCTGTAAATTTTAAATCTTCTATAAAATGAATCATATTCTCTCTCAAGCTTCATTCCATTCTCTGTAGAGATACAGGGAAAATTACAAAGACTGAGAAGACAAACCAGACCTCTCTAAAACAGAAAAGTCACATGATCCCAGAAGACATGAGATTTTCCTTCTTTTACATGAGAAATGACTCCTAAAAGACCCTAGTCTATATCTGTCTGTTCAAAATGAATTATATCTACTATAACAGGTACTTTTTCCTCTAGTATGAAAATATCCCAGTTTAATATCTTAATTACATGAAAAACATTTTTTTAAATTTTTAATTTAAAAAAACGAAATGTGGTAACCTATAGTAGTCGAGGGTAAAAGATACAGAGATGTCATAAAAGGCAATATCATTTTGGATCTTTTTTTTTTTTTATCATTTTGGATATTTGACAGCTAACCCTGGTTTCTTAGTTACTGTCCTATTTTTATGGCTACCTGTGGCTTTCAGTGTTGGGACCCTGCTTTGGGAATGTGCGTTTGGTGATCTTCCCGTTATCATCTGTGGGGGCAACTGTGGTGCTTTGACTGTTTTTCCTGTATGCCCGCGGATGGGGATTCTTTAACCCATCTACACATCTAAGTGATATGTACATCAAGATCATGCCATCAATCTGCCTCTAAATTTAGCTTGTAGTTAATAATATTTTTAAATGGCATCAGCAGAAAAGTGGGATGTTTTGTTTTGTTTTTTGTCTTAGAGAGAGAGAGCAATGGGGGAGGGGCAGAGGAAGAGGGAAAGAAAGTATCTTACGCAGGCTCCACACTGGTTGGAGCTCCATCTCAGGACCCTGAGATCACGATCTGAACCAAAATCGGGAGTTGGATGCTTAACTGACGGAGCCACCCAGACGCCCCCAGAAAAGTTTTTCTTTAAAGAAGTCATTCTGGCCAAAATCAACAGGACAGTAAACAACAAATATTGGAGAGGGTGTGGAGAAAGGAGCACCCCTCTTACACTGTTGGTGGGATTGCAAACTGGTGCAGCCACTTTGGAAAACAGTGTGGAGATTCCTCAAGAAATTAAAAATAGAGCTACCCTATGACCCTGCCATCACACTACTGGGTATTTACCCCAAGGAAGCAGAT
>JAQQSY010000051.1:24877-86434 GCA_028646535.1 Procyon lotor
CTTCAACAGATGAATGGATAAAGAAGATTTGGTACATATATACAATGGAATATTATGCCTCCATTAGAAAGGACGAATATCCAACTTTTGTATCAACATGGATGGGACTGGAAGAGATTATGTGTAGTGAAATAAGTCAAGCAGAGAGAACCAATTACCTTATGGTCCCACTTACGTGCTGAGCATAAAGAAAAACATGGAGGGCATTATGAGAAGGAAGGGAGGGGTGAATGGGGGGAAACCAGAGGGGGAGATGAACCATGAGAGACTGTGGACTATGAGCAACAAACTGAGGGTATTGGAGGGGAGGGGGGTGGGGGTTGGGCCAGCCTGGTGGTGGGTATTGAGGAGGGCACTTAGTGCATGGAGCACTGGGTGTAGTGCAAAACAATAAATCTTGTAACACTGAAAAAAAACAAATAAATAAAATTAAAAAATTTTTAAAAATTAGAAAAAAGAAATAAAAAAAAAATTCTTTGTATGTTTTGGGGCACCCGGGTGGCTCAAGTCATAATCCTGGGGTCCTGGGATTGAGCCCCGCATTGGGCCTCCTGCTCAGCAAAGAGTTTGCTTCCTCTTCTCCCTCTACCTTCCCTGCCCCCCCTCATTTTTTATCTCTCTTCAATAAATAAGAAATATTTTTAAATTATTTGTATATGTGGGATAGATGCACTTCATCCGTTGTGTCTTTTGCAAAAAAAATTTCCCAATCTCTGACCTGTCTTTCCATTCTCTTATCAGCGTCTTTTTCAAAGCTGAAGTTTTTAAATTTAATTAAGTCCCGTTTATCAATACTGTTTTTTCACCAATTGTGCTTTGGGTATTGTATTTAAAAACTCATCGAAAAACCCAAGGTCACCTAGATTTTTCTCCAATGTTATCTTCTAGAAGTTTTATAGTTTTATCATGTACTTTTAGGTCTGTGATCCATTTTGAGATAAATTCTGTGAAAGATGAAAGCTGTGTCTAGATTCATCTTTTTGAATACTGATGTCCAGTTATTCTAGCACCATTTGTACCATGTATCTATAAATAACACATTTTTCTACAAATAGCTACTATATTAATGCTTCCAAACAGTTTATTTGTCCAAAGAGAGAAAATAAAATTGCTGCATCAAGCACAATTTTCTGTGCTCAGAAATTTCTCATAATTTTACTTTTTTGACAGCAGTAAGATATGCCACCACAGCGAGAAAGGTCCTTATTAAAGTAACTCAGACTATAAAATTATCTGTGAGTTTAAGTGAATTTTATGTTGTGAGAAAAAGCGTGCTTCTCTACTTCAGATTATGCTTCTTAGCTACCAGTGTTTTCTTAGGGCTTTCTTTTAATTAAGGATTAAGTGACACAAAACATATGGAGTTGAAATATGTGCTTTACTGCACGGAACCTTTTTTTATAAACTGGGTCCATTCCAAGACACAGAAATGCATAGAATTATATAAAGAATATCACTTAAGATACTACCTTTTGTTTGGATATCTAGGGAAATAAAATGCTTTTATTCCTTTTCCCAAACTTTATTTGCATTAGTGATGCTACCTGCTGAGTCATCAGCACAGAAATCAGAGGTTAATTTCCTTCCTACTAAATGAAACAGATAATCAGCCATTGGAGGATGGTGCCTATACTGTAAATAAGTCTTGACAAGCTGAGGGATAGCCCAATGCATCACTCAGTCCTATTCATGCCATCTGTCCACAAATTAAGTCAAAGTAAGGATATTAATCTGTTTCATTTCAAAAGCTGTACTGACAAATCCACATGGACATTTTAAATGGCAATGGATAACTGAAACACTTTACTAATATTCCATAGAGTCATGGGTTATGGTTTTTGTAAACTTCCTTTACAGCAATCAACATGTGGAGAGTATTTTTGACCAGATGTACAGATAATGATTATCAAAGCAGATGCTTCTCAAAGCATTACACAGAGGAATTTTTTTAAAAAATCTAAGAAGTTATATCAACTTCATGGCATAAAATTTTATCGTTTTCATTGAAAGCTAATTATACAGATGACTTGGGATTATTATGAGCTTTCCAAGAAATTGTATTTATGAAATACTCTCATCTTCCTCAAAGACATACCTGTCACAAGCTGGAAGTAGGAAACTGCGAGAGTTGTCACCTACTATGTAGGGAGAACATGCCAGATAACAGAGAGACAAAATTCAATTCATCTTTCCAGAAAGAAGCAATCAGCAGGGTTATAAGAAACAATCATGGCCATGAGAAGATTAACTTCTAGTTGCCATCAATTAAAAATAAACATGTATCTGTGCAGACAGGTGTATTTGAGACAAACTGTGTGACACCTTGGTAAAAGTTCTGTTTAATCCAAGTTCCTCTGAAAGGGTGACAAGGTGACGTTAATACAAAATATGTCATATAAGATTTTGAAAAAAAAAAAAGATTTTGATTTTATACACACATACACACACATGCATACAATTAATGTGATAATTGATGAGGTATATTTTCATTTCCTTAGAATATCTTTTATCCTCTCCCACCTTTTTTTTTTTTTTTTGGTAACTTAACTAGAAATATAAAATCAAGATACAAAATAATTTACCCTATTTCCCGTATTCTAAATAAAAAAGGAATGCATCTAATAAGACTGCTTGATGTAAAGCATCTCTTATAAAATATATTTATGTACATAATAAAAACAAGTGTTAATTCTCTGAAACACATCTTTGGAGAGCAGTTGTGACAACTAATCTGGCCTGTCCATAATTCCATTTCCATATATCATTTTGGATAATTTGTATAAACTATAAACTACATTATATTCGTATAATATCCTTAAAGCCTACTGTCTTGCTTTCTTAATAATGACTTACTGATCTAGAGAAAACATACAATATTATCCCCATTTTACAAATGAGCCAGCTGAGGCTCACAAAGTTTTTCTAATTTGCCCATTTAACATCATTTTGGCTTTGAATCTGATGCTTTCTTTTTTAGTTATTCTTATAAATCAAACAATAGAGGTTCTGCTATAATAAACTTTAATAAATCTCATAGCATGGGTCAGTAATTTTTACACATGTTATTTTAAGACACCACCAACTGAGACCTAGGATTCCAAACTATGATTTTGTCCCTTTTTAAAAACTGTACCTTGTAGTAAAAACAAATGGTATTCTCATGGGTTTTTAAATACTTCCAAGATCAAAGAGTTTATAATTTTTAATTTTTCTAAAAATTACCCCTATCACCTATTATCAGATAGTGAAAGGACTGTATCTGCCTTGAATCAGGATCAACAATATCTGTGATGTGACTGGAGCTAAAGAGAGATTTAATTTTATATCAATAATCTAAAATTACCAAAAGAAATCAAGAAAAATGTATTCTTTTACTATCCTTATATTCCTCTGTCAACTTTACTTTTGAAATTGTAGGAGAGGATAGAGCTTTAGCTTTGGAGCTGGTGGCAGCATTTGCTGATATTGGGTCAGAGTTTAACATGTAGGTTAAACCTCAATTAGCCAGACTCAAAGTGTGGAACAGGTTGAGCAAGAGTATTAGGAAAATTTAAGTGGATCTTTAGAACTCACACAAGGTCAAACCTAGTAGACAGAGTTCAGATTTGAGGTAAAAATGAGATTAAACCCAAGAAGCCAGAGGACTGGGTAAGCCAGATGTTTTAGCTGTGCAGAGTTGGAATAAACCTTCTACTCCTTGTTTAACAACAATATAAGAAAACAACATAAAATAAACTTTCAGTCATCCTGTTTCCTAGAAAGTGAAAGGACTAGAGATCCTGAGGGTTGTAAGTAAGCAAAGGAGACAATTTTTAAGAACCAACAATTCCATGACTATCTGTTCCTGCCCCGTAGAAATATTCTGGAAACACTGGTTTGATTCACAAAACTTTTTTCAGACCTTCCATTTGGTTACCCCAACAGGAATGATTATTAAAATTCAAATTCTGTGCTTGGTTTACCAACAACTTTTAAGTATTAGCCTGTGTTCTACAGAATGTCAATCACAATACAGTAGCCAATGAAGATAAATGTTAATAACACTAATACAGTATCAGTGAAAATCATAGGACTTGTCACTTGGAGGATTAAGTAACCCAAAGCAATTTACACCTTTTCCTTCCTCCTGTGTTCTTGTTTTTAACTATCTGCAGGGCTTTAGGGACAGCCTAGAAAGATTTATTTCTGTAATTTTCTTTAAACTGTTCATATATCTTTCTTAAACCATAAAAAGAGCCTACACTGAAGTTGGTTTTATGAACAAAGTCATATTTTCGTCATGCTACATTTTATTGTTAATATATAATACTTTAATGAAGATACATTTTTTAAAAAGATTTTTTTATGTATTTGACGGAGAGAGAGAGAGATCACAAGTAGGCAGAGAGGCAGAGAGAGAGCGCAGGAAGCAGGCTCCCCACTGAGCAGAGAGCCCAATGTGGGGCTTGATTCCAGGACCCTGAGATCTTGACCTGAGCTGAAGGCGGAGGCTTTAACCCACTGAACCACCCAGGCGCCCAAGATACATTTTTTTTTGCTAGCCTCCAAGATTTACCAGTTTTATATTGTATTTTTGTGGGGCTGTGTTTTTTCTGACTGCTTTTTGATATGCCATCAAGGGGCTATAAAGGGAGAAAATGACCTCCAATTTGGAAGCAATAGGCAGTAGGCACTGACATCAAATTTTAATCAACTCTTTAGTCTTTACTAAAGTTACCTAAAGTTAACCTAAGATAGCAATATTAAACTATTATTTTTAAAAAATAAAAACAAAATATATTTTTGGAAATGTCACTCCAAAGATGATTACTAGAAAAAAAATACATATGGAACACTTTTTCATTTTACAAGAAAAGTACTCATGGGTTTTAAAAAATCATAGAAATAAATGCATTGACATAATAGAATGACATGATTCTACTTGGTTATACTTTATATTGTATAATTTCAGTGTTTTAAAATTTTCTATGCTGTACATATATTTATAAGCAAAAAATCTATTATGTAAAATAATATTTTCACTTATAAAACCAGAATTTTACTATTCAAACTGGTATTTAATTGTTCCATTATTTTATATAGGTACCACAAATGAACTGCACATATTTCACTGTGTTTTGAAGTGCACTGGCATCCACAGATACAGAAAGTGCCTACATGACATCACTATATTATTTTTGACAGATGTTGTGTTGTGCTAGTAAACATGAAATTATCATAAACATTATACCTTCCCCCCTCTAGATTATAAATTTTTTGAGTCCAAGGAATCCATAATATGGTACTTCTAATACAATTTCCCAAAGATTTTAACACTTCTGATATATTGCCTTAGGTAAACATTGACTACCTGGGTAGTTTGGGGCAAGTTATTTAATCCCCCCAAAAATGTTTGCTTTGTTCAACAGAAAAAAATTAGACTAACACTGCACCCTGTTTCTACAAGTTTGGTTTTTTTAGATTCCACACATAAGTGATATCATATGGTATTTGTCTTTGTCTAATTTATCTCAGTTATCATAATGCCTTAAAGATTCATCCATGGTATCACAATAACAGGATTTCCTTCTTTTTTATGGCTGAACAATGTTCCATTGTGTATATATATGACATATATATATATGTGTGTGTGTGTGTGTGTGTATACAGATACTACATATATCCATGTATATTATGTATACAACACAATTTTCTTTATCCATATTCTTTATCTATTCATCTGATAATAGACATTTATATTGTTTCCATATCATGGTGATTGCAAATAATGCTGCAATAAATATGGGAATGCAGATACCGTTTCGTAATCCTGTTCTCATTTCCTTTGGATTTATACTCAGAAGTGTGACCAATGGTTCATATGGTAGCTCTATTTTTAATTCTTTAGGGCAGGTCATAGCAAACTACAACCCTCAGATCAAAATTAGTCTGACATGTGTTTTAATAAATAGAGTTTTGTTGAAACTCAGTTATACCTGTTCATTTACTACTGTAGGGGCTACTTACATACTATAACAGCAGAGATGAATGTTGTAACAAAGATCATTTGTCCCTCAAAGCCTAAAACATTTATTCTATGGCCCTTTACAGAAAAAGTTTGCTGATCCCCAGTCTTAGAATATAGAGTCAACACGTTACCTTGGCTTATATGACCCATAATAATCTACCTAGAATTTTATGGGCAGCCCATCCCCACTAATACCATGTGCTATTGTGACATAGAAAATGTGCTTTCCAATTTCCTCATGCCCTTCAGGTCTTAAATAACCTGCTCTAAATATTCCTTTACAAAGTTTTCTCTATCATCTTTTCATCTTTTATATGCTTAGAGCACAGTCTTATTTGTCTGGCATATTTTTATTTAATGCGACCTACTTTTTTTCAGTTGTCTTCCCCTCAAACGACCTGTGATAAATGCCTGTCTTCCATTCATCCTTGGCTCACTGTGAGCTTATTTATTTGACATGTCTCATGAGGGTCTACAGTATTCTGGCTACTGCGCTCAATCATCAAACTAGAAATATTAGTAACACGCATCCCATGTCCTCAAAAGATTACTTGAGCTAGTGCTATATTTCAAATGGTTGCTGTGAATATTAAGCAATGCATGAAAATGCTTAAAACAGTGGCTGATGCATGGCAAGCATTCAATAATACAACAGCATATACTTAATGAGCACTTTATGTTCCAGACACCATTTCAAACAGTAAACGTATAATAAATCACCATGTGAAAGATACCATCATTGTATCCATTTCGCAGATAAACAAATTAAGGCTCAAAAACATTAAGCAAATTTCTCAACAATACGCTGCTAGTGAATGCTAATGCTGTGTTCTGAACTTAAGCAGTCTACTTCCAGAATCCATGTACTAAATCACTATCAGACTACCTTTTCAAAATGGTTAGCAATTATTATATTAGTATATAGAGTAGTTCCTGGCACATAGAAGGAAATAATATATGCTTAATAAATAAGTTTTTAAAGGAATAAATAAATACAACTAAGAAAACTTGCAGCTACTTTGGAAAACAGTGTGGAGATTTCTTAAGAAATTAAAAATAGAGCTACCCTATGACTCTGCAATTGCACTACTGGGTATTTACCCCAAAGAAGCAGATGCAGTACAAAGAAGGGCCACATGTACCCCAATGTTCATAGCAGCAATGGTCACAATCACCAACCTGTGGAAAGAGCCAAGATGCCCTTCAACAGATGAATGGATAAAGAAGATATGGTCCATATATACAATGGAATATTATGCCTCCATCAGAAAGGATGAATACCCAACTTTTCTATCAACATAGATGGGACTAGAGGAGATTATGTTGAGTGAAATAAGTCAAGCAGAGAAAGTCAATTATCATATGGGTTCACTTACTTGTGGAACATAAGGAATATCGTGGAGGACATTACGGGAAGGAAAGGAAAAGTGAATTAGGGGAAATTGGAGGGGGAGGCAAACCATGAGAGATTATGGACTCTGAGAAACAAACTGAGAGTTTTGGAAGGGAGGGGGAGTCGGGTGGGTGAGCATGGTGGTGGGTAATAAGGGGGACACGTACTGTAGGGAGCACTGGATGTGGTGCATAAACAATGAATCTTGGAACACTGAAAAAATAAAATTAATTTTTTAAAAAATGGGGGGTAAAAGAAAATATAGGTTGTATGCAATATAAATTTTAAAAAGTTTTTTCCAAACTTGAATAGTTTTCCATGTGGCTAGTTTCTAGGATGAATTATATAACTTGCAGAGATGAAAATGAAAAAACTAAAATAAATATCTAAATATTGAGCCAGTGGTTCCTGAACTTGGATTATTACCATAATCACCAGAAGTGATTTTTAGAAATGCAGCTCTATTTACTCAAACACTGATCTGTTGATTCAAGGTATCTGAGAGTGAGACCCAACATATAGTAATATATGAAAAACTAAGCAAGCAAACAGACATTAAAAAAAGACATTCAGAACTGTGAGCCAGACTGATGATGCCAAGTTATGCATAACTTCCTTACGACTGCAATGACCAAATGTTCAATAAATACTAATAATAAAAAGAAAAAATTCCCTATCAATATAACTATCCCTTTAACAGAAATAAACATCCGCAATACATGCAGCTCAGTGGGAAAGAGATGGAAAAGACACACTTAGCACTCAATAGGAAACTTCAGATTTTGGAAATCCTAGATGAAAAGCAGATTACGAAGACAGTAACTTCTACAGAGTAGAGAATAAAATACTATATCATGCATGGTGGCGGGTTAGAGCAAGGCCCACTGTGTGAAATCATGAATGAAACAACCCAAAAAGCCTGTAAAACAGTAAGGCTTGATTTTATATATCAACACACACACATACACACACACACACACGCCCCCCGAAAAAGCCTGTATTTATTTAACTACATGTAAAACAGTTTTAAGTGACCGTATCAACTACTAAGGAAGTTTCAAGAAATTCCAAAGAGTCAATAGTATAGAGCCACCTTTTTAGATCACAGTATCATCAGGAAGCAACAATAAGAACAGTAACATTCATATTTAGAAACCACAAAATTATAATTGAGGGAGTGATATCAACAAAATGATGGAATGGGAGTTTTCTACCATCTTGCCCTCCAAAAACACTGATTTTAAGAACCAGTCATAGATAGGAGTACCTCTGTAGAAGTCCAGGAGTCCATCTGAGAAGTTCTAACACATCACTGGAGCAAAAAAAGTATCTGAGATTAGGTAAGTTAAAGAGGGTAAGAAAAAAAGTTTTGCTATAGTTGCCTCACCTCTCCCATACTTCACTGTGAGGGAAAGAGAACATGTGAGTGAGTGCCTGACTCCCCCAGCTGTACGGGGCTCTGCCAAAGAGGCCCACTTCTTTCTTGCCTCATGGAGAATACTAAGATGTGCTGGATGACTAAGGGGTGAGGAGTAGCTGGGAGAACAGCTCTTGGAGAGCATCACAGAGATGTGAATCTTAATAACTGCTTTATCAGGAAGCTTGCCCATGAGTTACCAAGAATGAATAGGGAAGAATTAGAAAATATGAACATATTAATAATGAGAAAGAAGATTGAGTCAGTGATCAAAACCATCCAAATTAAGAAAAGGCCAGGCACCAATAGCTTCACTGGTAAATTCAACCCAACGTTTAAAGAAGAATTAGTACGAATTCATACCAAAACCTTCCAAACATTTGAAGAGGAGAGAACACTCCCAGGCTGGTCCTACAAGGCCAGCATTACTCTGATACCAAACCTGGACAAGGACATTACAAGAAAGGAAAATTACAAGCCAATATTCATGATGAATACAGGTCTGAAAGTTCTTAATAAAATATTAGCAAACTGCATTAAGCAGCATATTAAAAAGATCACATCCCATGATCAAGATGGATGTACTCTGAGATGCAACATACACACATCAAGAAATGTGATACTCCACATGAACAGAATGACAGATAAAAATACTATGACTGCCTCAACAGATGCAGAAAAACATCTGACAAAATCCAACATCTTTTCATTATAAGAAATTCTCAATAAAATGGATATAGAAGGAAAACGCCTCCATGTAATAAATAAAGGCCACATATGACAAGTCCTCAGGTAACATCATGCTGAAACTTTTTCCTTTAAGACCAGGAACAGTGTAGAAAGCCCACTTCCATCCTTTCTTTTCAACACAGTACTGGAAGTCCTAGCCAGGGCAAGTAGGCAAAAAAGAAGACATCCTAGGTGTCCAAATTGAAACTGATGAGGTAAATCTGTCTCTCTTTGCAGATGACATGATCTATATAGAAAACTCTAAAGATTCCACCAGAAAACTAAAACTAATCAACAAATTCAGTAAAGTTTCAGGATATCAAATTGATAAACAAATGCCAGTCGTGTTTCTACCCACTAAAAACAAACTTTAAGACTGTGACAAACGGAAGAAGACACAAACACAGTGGAAATGTTGGTCAAAGGATACACATTTTAGTTATAAGATGAATAAGCTCTGAGGAATTAATGTATAGCACTGTGACGACAATAAATAATACTGTGTACTTTAAATTAGCCAAGAGAGTAGACCTTTAAGCATTCTCACCAGAAAAACAAAGTAATAGTAACTATGTGAAGTGATGGATCGGTTCATTAACCCGTGATAATCATCACAAAGTATATGTATGGCAAATCATCGTATCGAAGACTTTAAGTGTTTAAGTAAATATGATTTTATTTCTCAATTTTATCTCAAAGCTGAAGAGTGTTAGAAGGTAAATTAAAATATGTATATATTTCTACTGAACAGCATGAAAAATACAACATATTAAAACCTATGGGATGCAGCTCAAGCCATACTTAAGGGACATTTTATAAAACTAAATACAATAATTAAAACCAAAAAAAAAAAAAAAAAGCTAAATAATGAGCTCAGCATTCAAGTTGAGAAATTAAAAGAAATAAATACAAAGAAACATAATGAGATAATAGAAGGAGCATAAATTAATGCAGAAGGAAAAAAAAAAGGAGAGAAAATTCACAGAATCTATCAAGAATGATAAAACAGAGATAAAGCACAAATGGACAATATTAGGAATAAAAACTGGGACACAATTATAGCTAAGCA
Organism: Procyon lotor; assembly: GCA_028646535.1. NCBI lineage: Eukaryota > Metazoa > Chordata > Mammalia > Carnivora > Procyonidae > Procyon > Procyon lotor. The sequence goes on from JAQQSY010000051.1 coordinate 35,493, forward strand.
ACATTTTAAAATAATTATAAAATGAAAAAATGAGTTTATTGACAGATACATTTCAAACTGGGTAAACTCAGATGGTGAAGAATCATGGAGCCCATATCTAGAAATATTAAAATTTAGGATGTAGAATGATTAAAATGGAACGTGTATTTTTTGTAAGATAGAAACAAACTGAGGAAAGAAAATACTAGTAAGATTTTTAAGTCATAAAACAATGACCTTTATGTTAATACATTTAAAAATTTAGGCTAAATGGAAAATATTTAGAAATATACAAATTATCTAAAATCATCTAATCTTAGGATATTTGATTGGTCCCCAAAATAAACTAAGTATACAGAAATCCTTCTCCATGTGATCTCCACAAATAACCAGAAACTAACTCAGTCCTCCAGGGTAGATAATTATAAAGAAAGCTTAAGGAAAGCTAATTTAATTTTTAAGAAACTGGTTATTTTTATCATACAAAATAAATAGGGACAGCTATAAAATGTACGGAAATAGAATTACCTCACCATGAAAGATCACAAGGGTATAAAATATGAAAGTTTCAGAAGGAGCACAGATGCTAAAATTCCATATAAAACATAAGCACATTAATTATGCAGTGCATTAAAGAAACTTTTCCATGAACATATTGGATCCAGTCTGAAGATTCTAGGATGGATGGACATCAACACATCCATTATGTATTTCACCACATTAGATAGAAGGTGAAAGTAAAAACTCATAATCATGCTAATGCATGCAGATTAATTTTATTAAATTCACTATTTCATAATTTAAAAATTACCAAACTAAGAAAATACAAAAAATTGCTTTAACCTTATAAAATTCCTATCATCATATTTAATAGTAAATCCTTGGAACATCCAAATTACTGGCTGTTTTGGATATAATCTTGTCTTCAAATTCGTATCTTGAAGCCCTAATACCCTATACCTCAGAATGTTACTGGGTTTGGAAATAGTACTATAAAGAGATAGATTGTTATGATGAGGCTGTTAGGGTACACCCAAACACAATCTGACTGATGTCTTTATATGAAATATGTAAATATAGTGAGACACCTCGGGCAGACTTACACAGAGGAAAAGACCATGTGAGGATGCCGGGAAAAAGGAGCCATCTGCAAGCCAGGAGAGAGGCCTCAGAAGAAATCAAACATGTTGACACCTTGACCTTGGACTTCTAGCCTCCAGATTGTGTGAAATAAATTTTTGTTGCTAAGTCACCCAGTCTGTGTTACTTTATGGCAGTCCTAACAAACTAATACAGCAGCAAAACAAGAAAGATATGCCCCATTCCTGCTTCATGTCAACACTGTACAAGATACCATAACTGATGCAAAGCAGAAAAAAGACATTTCTTTTTATTTAGACCTACTAATTTTTTTTAAAGATTTTATTTATTTATTTATTTATTTATTTATTTGACAGAGAGAGAGAGAGAGATCACAAGTTGGCAGAGAGGCAGGCAGAAAGAGAGGGGGAAGCAGGTTCCCCAATGAGCAGAGAACCCGATGCAGGATTCGATCCCAGGACCCTGAGATCGTGACCTGAGCCGAAGGCAGAGGCTTAACCCACTGAGCCACCTAGGCACCCCTAGACCTAGTAATTGTTTATTAAAACCCGAATCTATTAATATTTACTTGCTAAAACACTAAGATATAAATATCAATAGCATTCCTGTATCTTATAATGATAAAAACTAGGGCACCTGGGTGGCTCAATTGCTGAAGCGTCTGACTCTGGATTGCAGCTCAGGTCATGATCTTGAGGTCCTGGGGGATCAAGCCCCGTGTTGGACTCCACACTCAGTGAGGAGTCTGCTTGAAGATTCTCACTCTCTGCCCCTCCCCAACCAGTGCTTTCTCACTCATTTGCTCTCTCCCTCTCAAATAAATCTTCAAAAAAATAACAATAAAAAGTATACAATGTAGAGGAAGAGATCTAACCAACAGGTTTTTTTTAATCTTTAAGGAGAGAATTTCAAAATGTTAAAGACCACATAAAAGCAGATATGAATAAATGTAAGAAAACACAACCTATTAAAGGATGAGAAAATATATTAAAGATTTTAGGTCTCACTAGATTTAAACATATGTTCAACATAATCCCAATAAATGTCCCAACAAGATTTTTTTCATAGAGGTTGATTAATTGGTTCCAAATTTTACATGGGACTCAAAGAAGAAAAAAGGAAATTTTGAAGGCTAGGAAGAAGCAGGTATATTTGCCTAAAAGACAAAGAATTATTTTCAAGTCATACTAATTTAAACAAAGCAGTGTTAAAATACAGGAAAACAGCCCAAAAACAGACCTTATTTAACCTATATGTGGAATTGCTACATAATATGTGACATTTAAAAAAAATCAGAGAAGGAACCAATTAATAGTCATTGTTGGTTCAACTAGCTTTACATATATAAAAAATAAAGTCTAATTAGAACTGTGGGATAAAACTACTTCCTATCTTGTCTCAAGAATATCAATCTTTGTTATAAATGACAGAATAGAAACAAATAAGAAATTGACACATTAGTGAAAACAAGAAACTAGTTCTTAAAGCAAACTGTGTAAGAGATTAGCATTCAGTCAAAGCTGAATAGTTTTTTCATTACATATTTTCTCTAGTAGTGGAGCTTTACAATATTACAATTATCTGTTTCAGATGACTACAGTTGTCAAAATTTTCCTGTTACATTTTCTAAATCAGGATTAAATAGAAACATAAAATGCTTAATTCACTTTTTTATAGGGTTACTTTCATTTATTATCTGTTTAAGAGAAATATATCTAGTTATTAGAAATCTTTTCACTTTTCTATTTACATACTATTTCATTTCACTGAGGTTTCCATAGATCTTCTGGCTGATCCAACCATACTGAGTGGTCTTTAAAATGAATGAGCAGGGGGAAATCTGTTTTGTTACTAACATTTGAACTTCTTTCTGAACTCCTCTCTCTGTCTACCAGACTACTGAAGAGGGTAAGATAAATGAATTTATTCTCTCCACAACCTACTGGTATAAATCACTGCTCCCATGGAACTATGTCACTATTTAAAAAATGGGTTTAACAAAATACTCTCTTGTCAAACTTAAAGAGAAGAAACAGTGAATCAATTATAAGGTGACTGGAGTTTATTTTTATTTATTTAAGCAATTAAGCTGTAAGAAACAAAGTGTTAAATTCAGTTTTAGATAGCATATTGTTAGATGATGATAGGCTGCCATTATTTTTGTCCACAGATGTCACATTAAGTGGATTTCTACTATTAACATAATGTGGGGGATGCATTTCAGAGACTGGCATTTTAGGACAAAGAAGCATCCAGAAACCCATAGGAGTTAGAGAGTCCTCAAAAGAGCAACCAGAGGTTGTATGGAGGCTAGGCAATTTTTCTCTGTTAGTTCCTGTAGCAACAAGCATTTCTAAATGCTCACACCTCTCTGTTTTGAGGGGAACGGTGTCAAGTTCCATAGGCCAAGACAATTACAGCACCAGGAAAACAGAAAGGGTGGAGACAGAACTAATCTATAACCATAGCAGAAAAGAATTAAAATGAACAGAATAAGGAACTAAAAGCTGCCAGTCTCGGGAAAATTCTTTAAATGGAAGAAATATGCTACTACACTAAGTAACATGCACCCATAAGAGATTATAATTGACCAAAATAAATAAAACTGAACAACGTTAAAATTAATACAAATCAGGAAGCCTGAGTGGTTCAGTTGGTTAGGCATCTAACTCTCAGGGGCGCCTTGGTAGCTCGGTGGGTTAAAGCCTCTGCCTTCAACTCAGAAGGGTTCTGATCTCAGACTCTGCATGGGGCTCTCTCCCAGCGGGGAGCCTGCTTCCCCCATCTCTCTCTGCCTGCCTCTCTGCCTACTTGTGATCTCTTTCCTCTCTGTCAAATAAATAAATAAAATCTTTAAAAAAAAAAAAAAAGCATCTAACTTTTGATTTAGGCTGATCATCATCTTGGGGCTGTGAGATCAAGCCCCAGTCAGGCTCTGTGCTCAGCATGAGCTTCTCTCTCTCCCTCTTCCCCGCCACCACATTCGCTCATGAGCTCTCTCTCTCTCAAATAATCTTTTAAAAAATAACTAATACAAATCAGAACTAGTAAAATGAAAGTAGATAGTCTTAAATATTTAATTTAGAAATAATAAAATTTGGAAATTAATAAGAAATTTCAAAGTGACCAATCTAAGAAATTTAAAGACAGAAAAAAAAAAAAAAAAAACACCTCAAGAAGATGGGAGGAAATAATACCAATAAACACGGGTGAATATAATACTCAAGAAACTTAAAGGCTGGCTATTTCCAAAAGTGTGTTTACTCAAATAGAAAATTATCTCTGGAGATTTAGCATGAAAATGGTGATATTAAAGTATACTTTCTAAGAAGATGAAACCATTACTCTAATGCAAACATAAAATGAATACATACAAAAGATTTGATGCAACTCACTAATTAAAAAAGAAACGACTAGGATGTTACAATAGTCCAAAGTGTATTTTGAGGAGCTAGGTATACCTAATACAGGCAATTTACTATAGCAATTTTAGGATAAGATGTCTGGTAATTGTCTTAGAGGAACATAAACTGTAAACTTTGAAGTTAAGTTTTCCACCAGACAGAAAGTCTTCGTATCTCTACCAGATAGAAATCTACAAGTTAGACCCTGCCCCTACAGAGTTGTAAAATTGCACATTCAATACACAATCCATGAAAGTCTAAACAACTGAAAGAACATTAATTACTTTTATATATTTGAAAGTTTCAGATAATTTTCTGACAAGGGTAGAAATAAACATTATCTTAAGGTATTACTATAGATGGAGCCAATAACATAATTCAAATAAAATATAAAAAATATATTAGAAAATGTTATCAAAACGGAGTCAAGACAATGAGACACCTTTCCACCAAGTAAACACATGCAGGCATATATCATGTATAGAAAAAATATATTCATTAAAAATGTCAATCTCCAACCTAAAAATTCTCAACAAATTAATAAGAGAAATATACCATTCTCTGCGAAATAAAGAAGGGCAAGTTTGAAGGAAAAGTTGAAAAAGGAATTCTGGTATGATCACTTTAACTCAGGTACATTTTCAGGCAGAACGGTTTCAAAAAAGTGTACATGCAGAATTTGGTTACATTATAGAGTCAAACTAACCTTGGAAAAATTCATGTGCCTCTAAATGTACAGGACTAAGACAGATGACCAGCAAAAAATTTTGGATATATGCACAAGACAGGATATATAACTGCATTCACTGCAACACTGTTTGTTGAAGAAAATAATTAGAAAGAAATGAAATGGCCCTCAATAGAAGAATGGATAAATTGTGAGACTGTCACAAATGATCGAGTGAAAGCTACATATACAAATGAGGTAAGTTTCATAAATAGAAAGCTTACTTTAAAAAAGGAAGCTGCGGGGTAGTATGAACATCATGGTAGCATTCAATAAATAAATTGCAAACTCTACATAACAATACATTATAGATTCATGCATATTTAGATTCATGCATATTTATAGACTCGTGCATATTTTTCAAATATATGAACATATACATGAGAATGATAAATAGGTATCAAAAGCCAGCTGCCTTTAGAAAGAACAGAAAATGAATCAGGGCAGATAGTGGGCCTCAAATGTATCTACGTCACTTTAGTTTTTAAAAAAGAGAAGAATTTCTTAAATATACAGAATCTTATTAAAATTTATAATAGAGTCAGATTCTGGGTACAGGAGTACCCAAATTACACATATTATTCTCTAGTCCATTCTTTCTGGGAAAAAAACAAAAAACAAAACAAAAACAAAAAACTTCTTAATTAGAAAATAAAACCAAATAGGAATATAGGATTTCTGGATGAGAAATATTGAGAAAAGACATAGACCACTGTTATGAAAATATAAATTGTAGGTATATTTTATGCTGAGATGTTTGAAAAGATTGATTCAGATTGTAACACAGCTAATCTGGAGTTAGAGTGTAAAATGGAGAAGTTAGAAAATGGGTTTTCCGGGTTCAAGACTAGGTAAAAGGAAACTAAGGGGAAAAATAGTTTATATACCTGTTTCCTTGTCTGTAAAATAGACAATTAAATCGGTCTTGCCTCATGGAGTTTTTCTGAGGATTATATGTGATTAGAAGTAGATGGTCATTTGTAAAAATTTCTCTATGGCCCTTTTTAGTACTAGAAATCTTAAGATAATTAGGTTACCTAAATCACTTGGTTGATTACTGTGAAAGTTTCATTTTCATCTATATTTCTATTGTACTTATATATCTGTATTTACGTATCTACATTGGCCTTACCTTCATTTTTATCTGAGTAAATTTAATAACCACCACTTATTTGACTTCAACTATCTAGTTTGCTTAAATATTTTACACAATTTTCACAGGATTTAAAATTTAGATTTTGCTAATTTGTAGCATTTAAATTAAAACCCCTTATAAATATCTACATAGCTTTATAATTAAATGAAATCAAATCTACTTATATGTCCACTTTGTGACACTGAAGCAAACAAAGTATTAACTTCTTGAGCTCATGGCTCTTAAATTCTATGTACACAGTACACTGATTTCACATAAGCATGCATTTGTTAAAGTCTGTAAACAAGATTCAAAATGGATTCTGAAGTATCTCCAGTAGAACTAAGAATAGAACCCATGGAATATGCAGAACAACATCACCATATATATATGTATATATAATATATATATTTTTTAACTGCACAAATGTTCAGACCAAAGAAATCTTTGAGAGAAATAATACTAGTTTCAAATGAGGAACTAGAAATAGGGGACACATGATCATTCATATTTTTGAAAGAAAGACATTTCTTTATCAAGAAGATTAAAGACTAGTGGAATTTTCAGAAAAATTCCATTGTGATTTTCAAGTAATTATAATCCTCTGTCAGCTTTATTGTAATCTCTCTAAGTGATTTCTGACTTGTCAGCTAGAATTAACTCAATTCCCTAAGTACTTGTTTTCAATTTTGAGTTAGGAATAATTACTATCATTAACAACAAAAATATCAACAGCAAGAGATTTGGACTAAAACAAGTAATAGCAATTCTTTGCTCACTTAAATGTTAGATTACAGGTTACTAAAATCATATCCCTTTGCCATGAAGAAGATAACTCACACTATGCATTTTCATATCAAAGTTCTCTAGTGACTCCTATTACATCATACAACGTTTCCTTTCTTCCTGATTATTTTCAGCCTTGCTAAACATTATTTATACTTCTCTCCCTAAAATGTTATTTATTTACCAATAAATGTTTCTTCAATAAGCAAATTTTTAAAAAAATTATCAAAAGCTGAACAGATCATTATATTCCTTCCTTTCATCCTTAATGCCTTCTCTCAGATGCTTTTTTTTTTTTTAAAGATTTTATTTATTTGACAGAGAGAAACACAGCGAGAGAGGGAACACAAGCAGAAACAGCAGGAGAAGCAGGCTCCCTGCCGAGCAGAGAGCCCGATGCGGGGCTCGATGCGGGGCTCCATCCCAGGACCTTGGATCATGACCTGGGCCGAAGGCAGACGCTTAACGACTGAGCCACCCAGGCGCCCCTCTCAGATGCTTTTAATGCCGTTAATAGTCTATCAATTTGCTAAAAATGTAGCACTCAGCAAGCATTTGTTATGGACCATATAGAGCATGAGAATAATAAAACATAATCACTGCCTTTTACAAGTGGTAAAAGGATCTATTTTAGAAGGGGAAATATATACAAACAAATCAGTACATATTCTAATAACTTCCGTGTTGTTAAGTGTATTCATAAGTACATTTTTAATAAGTTGCAAGAGTCCTTGTTCTTCCTGGGTCATTCAACTTCATGGAAAAAAAAAAAAGTGTTTGCATGAGAATGTTAATACAGAGCATCAGAAAAGGTGTGGATATTTAAACATGTTTAGTACCATCCATTTCTATTTCCTCTATAAAACCATTCCTTTCTTCAGGTCACAAAAATATTTTGTGTCCCAGCAAGCAGCCCAGAGTATCATACATTAAAAACCACCCATCAATACTTGTTTAATGAACCTGGAGAAGTAGCTGACTAGCTAGGCCTGAAAAAAAAATTCACTGAAAAGTGCTGCAAACTCAGCTGAGATTCATTCTACCTAATTTGGGGGCTCAAATGTCATAAAATGGCTGTAAAACAAATCACAAGTAGAAGAAAGGTAGAAGTGAAATCCAGTTCAATTTAGCATTATTTGTAATTCCCAAAGTAAAATATTATGCAGTTATTTTGCAATTAGTTACTATAATCCCTTAACTAACTCATTAAAAATTATCATTACATTTCAAAATTTAAAGGAAAATAGGACAAGTAGAAACATGTTTTGAAGTGATTTTGTTTTTGTTTTTGCATTTATACATCTTTTCTCCCATCTTCAAGTTATTTCATGTCTTTTTACCTCCTGCCACTTTCAAATTAGCTTAAATGTGATCTAGATGATTATTCATTCAATTTAATTGAATATCACTTGAATACACTGCCCCCTACTCTTCTAATTTCCTCACACTTGATGAGGGATTGCTAAGGACACTATGCAAATGTGAACTCATTTCCTCAAATAGTGTAATTGCCTTTCAGGGAGATATTAAAGGTGTGAAAAATTTAATCTTAAAAGATAAATATACAGGAAGTATAGAGCAACTTGAAATGAGATTCTAAGCAGATTGTAGATCCTCTATTATTCTTTTACTCACAAAGATTTTTCTACCTAACGTCTGACCTGTGCCATGCTATGAGCTAATAAAATAAAATTTTATAATTTGTTGCACATATACATGCTACATATTTAATATTTATTATAATCATGTTTAAAAAATTACCTCCCATGTATTTGCTTAATTTTACATTGTGAGCATTTTTATACTGATTATGATTCCTTCCTACACAGGAAAAGTACGTAACATGCTATTCTGAGCCTCTCTCTGACCTTTTCCTTCATGTATCTCTCATTATTTTCGTGTAGATTTCATAAAAATAACTGGGTGTTTCCAGTTGAGTTCCATCCTTCTCTTCTTGCTCTTGGGAGTGATCCATTCATTGAGAACAGGATTTTGCCTGACTTTCCAAGGTGTTAGGTTGTTTAAGGCCTAACCCTTTTGGAAAACCTGCCCCATTCTGGTGCTATCTCAAACATGCTGGTTAAGTCTAAATAATCTGGGGGCTAAAAAAGCAAGACTAGATGCCTTTCAAATTAAGCACCATGCTTAATAAAGATGGCTTTTAGGAATAGTAAGAACACTATATTTCAACATAAAATAAGCTGCTATCTTTTGGGGTGAGGTGTGTTTTTGTTACCAGGTATATAATAAATATACATTAATTCCTAGCTGTCTAAATTTTTGTCATTGTTCTTTTTTAAATAAAGGTTAATGTTGAATCTTGACTTTTTTTGATATTAATTCTAAAATTTTTCTCCTTACATTTACTATAATGGTGAACCTGTATGAATACATTTGCTAATATTAAACTATTCCTGAATTCCTGAAGAACATACTTGATTTTGACACATTAGTTTCCACTGGGGTTTCAGAATCTTTCCTAGTATTTTGTTAATTTCAATGGAAACATGATATGCATACAGGAGAATGCATACATCAAACCTGTACAGAATGATGATGAATATACAAAAACCGAGCAAACATGTGTAGTAGCAACCAAATGAAGAAAAAGAACATTATCCTATAATAATGCCCACTGTGCTTCCTTCACATCCACAACTTTTGCCCCATCTTAATCCAAGAGTGACCATTATCCTTCCTCTAATAATACATTGGTTTTACCTGTCTTGGTACTTTACAAAAATGGAAACGTGATTATGTTTGACTTCTTTCCCTCAACATCACATTAGTGAAATCCAACCATGTTGTTGCATATAGTTTTAATTAGTTCCTAAAATCACTATTTAGTAAGCCATTGTGTAAAGATTCCATAACATATAAATCCATTCAGTTAATTTATGGACACTGTGGTAGTTTCCAGTTTGGGCTAGAATTAAAAAGAAGGCTACAAACCAAACCAAACCAAAAACTAGAGCAAGAGAAATGCTATGAATATTCCAGCAAAAGGTTTAAGTGAACAGATACCATTTCTGTTGAACATGCATGTGGAAACGGAATTTCTGTGTCACAAGTGGTATCTCTTTAGCTTGACTAATTAATGCTAGAGTTTTTAAAAGCACTTGTACCAATTTACAGTCTCATCACAATGTCTGAGAGGACCAGCTGTTCCAATTTTCTTTGTTGTTTGGACTTTCTGAAAATTGTGTAATGGTGTATAATTGTTGTTTTACTTAACTTCCCCTTAAGAATAAAAAAAAAAAATAAGCATTTTTTAGATGTCATCTTCTTTTCAAGTCTTTTGCCAGTTTTCTTCCTAGGTTTTCAATATTTTTCTTACTAACATATAGGAATTTTGTTATGTAATCTGGATAGCAAGCCATTTGTTGGATGTATGTATTTTAAATAAATTTTCTAATTCTGCCAGTTACTTTTCACCATCTTAGTGTCTTTTGATAAACAGAAGTACATATCTGCACACAGCACTAATTATTTTTTTCTCTTCTTTGTAATGAGTGTCTTTTGTATCTTTTTAGCGTATAGTGTGTCCTATTAAGCAAATTTTCCTATTCCATGGGATATATTTCTCTATATTTTCCATTAAAAAACATAGTTTTACCTTTTACAAGTAAATCTGCAGTCCATCTGGAATTAAGTTTTGTGTATGATGTGAGGTAGGTGACTAAGTAGGAAAAAACTCAGTCTTCCACCTAGGTAGGGACTTAGTCCTTCCCTGTGTCTTCCCCCCGTGTTTCTCCATTAGCACCCACAAAGAACACTTCTGTTCTAACACTTCTGGTCACCATTGTGTGGGTGGGTTTTCCCCACACAAAACAATTTTGTGAAACCAGCTGGTTGTCCTACAATTTTACTCAATTCTAACATGTGTTTCTCTGTCTTTCAATATTTTCCCTTTAAATTTAGCTTTTAGAAATCTGATTATGATGCTTTTCAGTGTATTATCTCTTCATACTGACCCTGTTAGGAGTACAAGCCTTCTTGACTCTGTAAGCTAATGTCTTGAGAAGTTTTCAGCTGTTATTTCTTTGAATGCCTTTTCAGATCCACACTCTTTCTTCTTCTGGGACATCAAAGAACAAAAGATAAACATTTTTTTGGAGTCCCACAAGTTCCTGAGCCTGTGTTCATTTTTTTCAATACATTTTCAATATATTTTATCTCTTTCAATCTGGATCATTTCTTGTATGATTTATCATCAAATATACTTGACTATTTTTCCCCTGTCATCTATACTCTCATTCACTCTGAGAGTATTCACTCTGATGGTCACATTTTCTTACTTAAATTATTGTATTTTTCAGTTCTGAAATTTCCATTTGGCTTTCCTTTACATCTTCTACTTTTTATTGAGAATTCTGTTTTTTTTTTTTTTTCATTTTTGCAAGAGTTTCTGTAATTGTTTCTGGAAGTATATTGATGACTGCAGACTTACAATCCATGTCAGAAAATTCTAACCTCTATGTCATCCCAATCTTGATATCTGCTGTCATGTCTTTTCTGAGTTGCTATTTCTCTGGTTCCTGGCATGATGAATAATTTTCTACTGTATGCTGGAAATTTTAGGTATTATGTTACAAGACTCTGCTTGTTCATTTACTTTAGCAGTCAGTAAGTCTTTAGTTTCAGAAAACATGCTCTGCCCCAGTTTTGTGTGCTATATTGTAAATGTCAATTTAATTTTCAAAGCCTTTTTTGTGCTATTCTGGTCTTTCCTATGTGCCACCCAGAGGCCAATGTGAAACCTAGTAGTCTTCTACACTATAGTCCACTTCTCAAACCTCTTACAGTTAATTATGGTTGGTTTATGCATAGTTCAGTTATGGGTCTGCCCAGAACTTAATGTGCAAACTTAAAATCACTTTTCTCCAGCTTAGTTCCCTCTATCATTTTCCCCCAGTCACTCATTGGAGGGGAAGGCTTGATGCCTCTGAATGGGGAATGGAATTCAGGTTTGCATTCATAGTCCCTGCAGCCAGGTTCCATAATGTAGTTATAAAAAATATATATAAGTTTTAAAATGCCATAGGATGTTTTCAACATTTTGTGATAATACACAAAATGAACATTACAATTTTATGTCAAATTAAGATTAACTAATTATCTCATGCAAACTGTATTAAAAGGATTAATGATCCTAAAATATTATTCAACTATTTCTTACAGAAAAGTAAAAAAGCAGCAAGCAAAAAGTTACAACAACTTTTGAAAAGATATGTTTGCTATACAGAGAAGTTTTAAAATCAAATGTCCAGATACGTTCCCATTTTAGTTTTGCTGGCCAAATATATAAAACTAAGAAAAAGTTGAACATCTACATATTCAAGTATTTAAAAATCTTCCAAGTAGAGAGTGTTAGTGGATTCTGAACTGAATTTTTAAGAGTAAAAATTATAATAATTTAGAATTTTCTTGAAATATTTTTATGATCTAATATTGGTTCCTACTAGTAGTCTTTGGGTTAATAAAGTAAAAGCAGAGATTTTTTTGAAGTAAATTATGCACAGGATCAAATAGCAAGGGGAAAGATACATTGTAATAGACCTCAGTATTCCTAAATCCTAAAAGTACAGAATCTTGACATTCAGGGCTGTGTGCTCCATCTAGAAAACTAATCTCTGGTAAACTGCTACTCATTTTAAGGCAAAAAGCAGGGGTCATATATGAATCTTTTAGAAACATCTAAACGATCATCTATGATTTAAGGTTCTATTACATAATTTACCACTGTGTAATAGATCACTATAATATATGTATGAAGTATTTACCCATCTGATTCCCCAACAGAGAATAAACTCCTCAAGGGAAAATCCCTTGTCTTATTCATCTTTAAATTTGCAGAACCCAGTCAATGTCTGAAAAAAAAACAAAACAAAACCGTTTGTTGGATGAATGAACAAATACGTGAATAAATTCATCCATGTTTTTACAAATAGAAGGATTTCCTTTTTTAAGGCTGAAAAATATTTGATTATATGTATATACCATATATTCCTTATCCTTTTATCTATCACTGGACATTTGAGCTATTTCTATACCTTGTCTCCTATGTCTAATGCTGCAATGTAAATGGGAGTGAAGATATCGTCTCAAGATACAGCTTTCATTTTTTTAGAGATCATACCCAGAAATGGTATTGCTAGTTATAAATGAGTTCTATTTTCAGTTTTTTGAGGAACCTCCATACTGTTTTCAATATCAGCTGTACCATTTTCTATTTCCACCAACAAGGTGCAAAGATTCCAATTTCTCCATATCCTCATCAACATTTATTATATATATATATATATTTTTTATAATAACCATACTAACAGGTGATAGCTTACTGTGGATTTGATGTGCATTTCCTTGATGGCTATTGATACCAAGCACCATTCATAAAACCTCCCAGGAAAGATAAGCCCAGGACTAAATGGCTTCAATGAGGAATTCTACCAAAATTTAAAGAACAATTAACGCCACTTTCTCAAACTCTTCCTAAAAGCTTAAGATAACACTTCCAAACCCATTTTATGAGGCTAGCATTAAACTGATACCAAAGCTAGACAAAGAAAAGAAAACTATAGGCCAAAATCCATGATGAACATACGTGCCCAAAATCCTCAACAAAATACAGAATTCAACAGCACATTTAAAGGATCATATGCTATGATTAAGTGGGATTTATCCATGGGATGCAAGATGATTCAAGATATGCAGAGCAATTACTATGATATATCACATTAACAGACTGAAGGACAAAAATCACATGACTATCTCAACAGATGCAGAAAAAGCATTTGACAAAATTCAATACCATTTTATAATAAAAAGTTCTCAACAAATACAGAAGGAGTGCACCTCAACATAATAAAGGCTATATGACAAGCCCACAGTTCACATGAGACTAAACAGTGAAAAATCTAAACAGCTACCCCAGAGCAAAGGAAACAATCAATAGGATGAAAAGACAATCAGTGAAATGGAAGAACATATCTGCAAACCATGTATCTGATTAGGGGTCAGTATCCAAAACATATGAGGAACTTCTGCATCTCAACAGCAAAAAATGATTCATCTGATTTATCAAATAACCTGATTTATTTATTAAAATGGGTAAAGGAGGGGCGCCTGGATGGCTCAGTGGGTTAAAGCCTCTGCCTTCGGCTCAGGTCATGAACTCAGGGTCCTGGAATCGAGCCCCGCATCGGGCTCTCTGCTCAGCGGGGAGCCTGCTTCCCCCTCTCTCTCTGCCTGCCTCTCTGCCTACTTGTGATCTCTCTCTCTCTGTGAAATAAATAAATACAATATTTGAAAAAATAAAAAATAAAAAATAAATAAAATGGGTAAAGGGTTTGAATAGATATTTCTTCAAAGTTTACATGGACTCGAATTTTCCAAGGACTTGCTTGAACCAATAGTCTAACAGCAAACATGCTGCAAGAAGAGAACTGAAAAGTACACACGTTTGGGGGTTTGTCCTCCTCCTGCTTCTGGGAACACTGCAACTGTCCTCATATGAACACGCCCAGACAAGCTTGGTGGGGATATGCAGCCCAAGCAGCACTAGCAATTCAGAAGACAGCCAGTAGTAGCTAACAGCCCTAACCAACATGCATGTGAGCCAAGCTATACCAAACTAATCAGCCCCCAGCTGCCCCACAAGCTCACTGCGGTTGCATTAGTGAGTCCAACTGAAACCATCGCAGGAGCCTACCGTCTGAGGCTGGCCCATAGTGCTGAACCACAGAAAAGTAGGCTAATACATAATTATTGTTTTAAGCCCCGAAGTTAGGGGAGGTATGTTATACAGCAACAAATCATGTCATATAACATAGCAATATGTTTAATAATATATATATATATATATATAGCATATATAAACTTTATGAATTAATATAATGTCTATGAACTAATAGCCAATTAATCCATTTCAGTTATTGTTACTGCTTTTACTTTTATAGCTCTATATAACAATTTCTTGTGGTGGTTTTTTAAACCAGAGACTTTAGAACATGAAATGGACTTGCTGAGAATAATATGGTCCCCATTCTTTTTTTTTTTTTTAAGATTTTGTTTATTTGAGAGAGAGAGAGATCACAAGTAGGCAGAGAGGCAGGCAGAGAGAGAGGGGGAAGCAGGCTTCCTGCTGAGCAGAGAGCCCGATGCGGGGCTCGATCCCAGGACCCTGAGATCATGACCTGAGCCGAAGGCAGAGGCTTTAACCCACTGAGCCACCCAGGTGCCTTTGGTCCCCATTCATTAATGATAAATATTTAATTATTATACACATTACATATGTACTATGACAGTCACCCCACAGACATCTTTATCCATGTGTATGTGCAAGTCTGTAATTATATGCATAAGTATACAAATGGACATTTTTTAACAATCCCTATATATGCTTCAATGAGAACTTGTATCATGTATACCTAAAAGAATATTTTCAATGCTTCTCAGATCCTCTTCTATGTACTCAGGATTGTTCTATTAAAATGAGATGCTCTTTTTCGAATTATTTTATTGTAATGTCCAGTAATAGCCTCCCCCTAACCCCCAGCAATATGAGGGTGCTTAATACAGAAGGTCACTATTTTAAATCACTTCTTACTGGAATCTAAAATGCTCATTATAAGCAGTATAATCTGAATTTTAGGATAGCACCTTGTCTTAATTTGAAAGGTAGAGGGTGTCTTTCTTCAATTAACACTAATTTAATTAGATGTTAAAAGAAGAAAAATACTAATTGAATTATATTTTTACCAGTAATAAATGTGTCATGGCAGACTGGGGCACATCCAAGCTCTCCATTCTAAGGGAAGGTCACTAAAATTTTTACAAAAGAAGTTAAAATTTAGTTAAATTAAAACATATCAATGAATGGGGTGCCTGGGTGGCTCAGTAGGTTAAAGCCTCTGCCTTCAGCTCAGGTCATGATCTCAGGGTCCTGGGATCAGCCCTGCATCAGGCTCTCTGCTCAGCAGGGAGCCTGCTTCCCCTTCTCTCTCTGCCCACTTCTGATCTCTCTCTCTGTGTCAAATAAATAAATAAAATCTTAAAAAAAAAAAAAAAAAGAAATCTTTCATTCCATAGTCAGTATTATTTCAAGCAAAAAAGGCAGAATAAAATAGAAAATGATCCAATTTGACCTATTAGCCCTTTTTATTTGTTAATATATTAAATGTGACATAAATACATTTCTTTTCCTAAAGAGGTACATTTTGAGCATTTTATATATAACTATAGTTCTTCCAAGCCTTATTGGTAAATTGTATTGAAGAGAAATCTGATCACATATAATTAGGATGTGATGCATTCTGGGGTAAAAACGATTATAAATATTCTTGCAAATACTCCTGCCTCTTTTTGGAAGAGGCTGGATTGAGAGTTGAATGGATATTGAGTGAGGAAGCTCATCTGTGCTACCTGGGGCTTCTTTTCTGAAGCAGAAAGAAGATCTTACACGTTTCACAAGAAACGTGTAAGATCATGCAAACTTCTGCGTCACCACAAAGAAGGTCACTTAATTCATCCTATTTAGAATTTAATTATAGAATCACCACTCTACTTGTTTGGAAAGGGGAAGGAAAAAAAAAAAAGCTCAGTATTTCCAAAGCTAAATGTAGAATTTTCTGTTACAATGGTCAAACTTTATTACTTAAAGTTGCCTCCACAAACTTCTAGAAAGTATTAAATAACGTAAGCTTGGGTTGGTTATACTTTTGACAACTAGAACCAAGAGATATTATTTCTCAGCTTCTTGAACCATTTCAGTATAGCCGAGCTCATGCTGTCCATGGTGAATTATTAGAAGTCATATCATGTGCTCAGTTTCAAAGAAAAATGTTCATTTCACCCAAACTCAGTACCATTGCTTTGTTTGGTTTTTATAGCATCTAACAGATTTTGTCATCTGGAAATTTATATTGCTGCAAAACTGGCAGAAAAGTACTGAGAAAAGAGTATATGAGGCAGTTTAAAGCGACTCTGAAGGATGCAAAGCTCAATCAAAGGAGGACACATGAGGCCTCACTCATTTACTACCTTAGTCTCAACTATATAAAACTTGCAACCACAAATCCTGAGACAGTGGCACATCTCACACACACAAAGAGAGAATAACATTAGTACCTTCCCATATCATTTATAGGAGTGGTTAACATAATGTAAATATAAATGCTGAAATATAAATTATATGTAATACTGAAGTATTAAAGATATGGTTCAGAAGAGGTGTGGCTGAATTTACAATAGAAGGTCAGCCCATATTTCAGTAAAGATACACATTAATTATTTGTACAGCTTTGTTGTTATGCTATGATATTAGGGAGACTTTTCAAGAAGGCATAATTCTTTCCTTCAACTAATATGATGCATGGAGTAGCTATTTCATGCTAAGTACTATGCAAAACACAGAAGACACTGCAGTGAATGCAACGGGAGCCTGATCCTTGCACTGTTATGGTTCAATATAAAAATGAAAGGAAGTTATATTTCATATGCCAAATTTGATCAGTTGTCAGTGATGTCTAGAGTCACAGCAATATCCCATTCCCGGTCTAGTAACTTTTAATAAAAGAGGAAAGAGAGAGGGAGAAGTAGGAGAAGAAAAAGGAAAAGAGGAAGAAATAAAAATATACTATATCTGAATTATAGGTAAGTAAATCACTGATAATGTGATGACCCTTAGCACCTCTGTCCATATGATGAAGAAAAATCATACTGGCCCAGCCTACCTCACTTGATTATACAGATTTGTAAAATATATGAAATGTTTAAACTGAAAATGCATATCCTCCATTTAGGTAGTATTATGATATTTCGTAAGTGAACAGAGATTCACATTGGCTAGCTAGGATGCATTAATTCATATGTTTGATTGGAATTTACTATTCCCCTTTATAAAGAGTGATTGTGCTTCCTTTGGTTCAGAATTTCAGAAAGGGCTAGTTGTCCCATTTTACAGGCCCTGGAAGGGAAAAAGGTTCATGAAAACAAAATGAGGCAGGGTAAAATTTTTTAAATGGTCTATTTCTTCCTTATTTTTCCCATTATAAAAGAAAACCTAATATTTTATGCAACGCCATGGTCTGAATATATGAGACTATTTAAATGTTTGAAATATTGATTCAACATTCATTTATTCTTTCATTCATTAAATGAATATTTATTGCAAAGCTACCATGTTAGTAACTAAGTAAAATGCAAAATGAATTTAAGAAAGCCTCTACTCTCCAGGATACCTAGCTTGCAAACCAACCCAGATTCTTTTTTTTTTTTTAAGATTTTATTTATTTATTCGACTGAGTGAGTGGAGAGAGATCACAAGCAGGCAGAGAGGCAGGCAGAGAGAGGGGGGGAAGCAGGCTCCCCCCCGAGCAGAGAGCCCAATGAGGGGCTTGATCCCAGGACCCTGATATCATAACCTGAGCCAAAGGCAGACGCATTAACCAACGGCGCCACTCAGACGCCCCAGCATAGTGTTCTGATCACAGGTTTGCAAGCAGACAAAAGAGGATGGAACGATCCTCGCTTGCCAATGTTTTAGGCATAATGTCGGGCAGATTATTTCACCTCTGTAAGACTCAGACTCTTCCCAACAGAGGATAAATGTATATGTCAAGGAGAATAATAATAATATGTATCTTAAAGGGTTGTTGTCAAAATTAAATGAGGTAACAGATGTAAAATGTTCTGCACAGTATTTGACATGCACTAAGTACTTGATAAATGTTAGTTATTATTTTTATATTATGTCAAGCACATATTTAATCTTTTGTCCTTATTTATAAAAAGGACTACTCTTCTCAAATGAAGAATAATAAATGAAGACAAGGAAAAATTCAGGATAATGTGAAATATTAGAAATACTTTATACAGTTTTATTTCTATGATTTCCTCACCTGTGAAAACTTGGGAAAATAACACGACTTTATTTTGCTTCCTCTTTTAATAAATAGCATAATAAAAACCAACTCCCTAAGGTTGGAGAAAAAGTCAATGACATAATGGAAAGAATCACAAAATCTTTAAAAAAAAAAAAATGGCTTCTGTTTGAGAAAATGCCTAATTAAATACTTTGCAGTAGATGAGATATTAAGGATAGGAATCAAAGCCTTGTTCCCCCTCCTCAAATGGTCTTTGTGAGAAAATGAGCACTTCTATTTACAATAAGAAAACACCTGCATTTAGTTCCAAGAAGGAAGAGGGAAAGAGAAAAATATGGGAGATAGATTTGATGGACGAAAGAAAGAACCTGAGATGTAAATATAGTCAGGTATTTTTAGATAATGCTGCTGCCTGTGCTTTTTGTTGTTGCTGCTGTTAAAAAGATTTTCAGTTTCCTCAACTTCTATTTAAGTGCTGAGGACTGCACAATTTTGTGGCCCTTTAATTAATTTTAGAATTCTCAGCTTACTGTGCTTCTAGGTGGTGACGATGCAGAAAATGGTGAAAAATAAAAATCTACAATTTTTTAAACATACAGCTTGATTTATGTATTCTATCAAGTCTAGTTTACCTAATAACAAAATAGTGCCTTGCAAAGGAACATTTATTCAATTCTTGCTTTGTCTTAATGCTGTCAAATAAATGATGAGTTTACCTTTGTTATGCAACAATCCCCAAATAGAAATATTAATTTAAAATTAGTTCTATGCACTCATAAAAATGCTTATGCCATTATTAAATGACCATTATCAAATCACTGAAATAAAACATTTGCTTAGGGCTTTGGCTATAAACTTGTTTGAATTTTCTCATCATCTCAAAGTAGACCAGTAGAGTTGGCCCTCCATTTGCCCCAAACATGTTCTTGTAACTTAAAATTGCCTCCACAAAAAGACTATCCTTGAAAGCAACCTTCTTCTTGAAACGTAACTTTTGGCATTCCACACTCACAAACTAAAATTTCAGTGAACAATAAAAGAAACTATAATTTGATGTATCAACACACACAGAGTAAGGAATAAAAATACAATGCTTTGATTACACAACCTCAAGAGGATTAATTTTCATAACAAAATGTTATATCGTATTTAGTATTATGATTAGCAATATTATTTGGTGTTGTTTAAATTAAGTTTCAAACACTGGATTAAAAATTTAGAAATTACATTTATGTTATTAAGAATCAAGATTTTCCAAATGGTAGAAAACAAGGCATGCCATAAAACCAGAGAAATGAAGAAAGCATGATGTCATGTTGGAACAAAATTGGAAACACCAGCATTCACCCATGATTTTAAGATAATAGGAATCTTTCCAGATCTGTATAATAAAATTACCTAGTAAAGATGTCGTCCTACCAGCATAAACCTGATAAAATGTCTTTGTTCCCTAGATTATCATTTTCCACCAAAAGGAATCATGATTTTCTCCTTGAGGTAGTGGTTCATTTCTCGTTTGGGGCAGGAAAGATATGGGTGATGTTGGCATATCTCATTTTAGCAGAAAGCAAGGAATTAGCCCTGAGAGGGCTAACAATGGTCAGACAGTAACAATTAATTATAAAAATAAGAATAATGATTGCAATAAACAGAGACATATTTAATTTATAAACTGCCATAAGTCCCTAAAGATACCACAAATATAAAAGTTACCCACAATATTTACCATCAATTTTTTAAATTAAGATAAATCTTTAGAGTTAGCTTCTGGTTCAATATGCATCGAGACTTGATATCATTGTTATGTGGTAATATGACACATATAATTTCCCTATAATGAAGTTATAGGGGAAGACAAGCATAGCTCTTATTCATGGATCCTTCTACTGGTTTGATAGGCAGCATATTAAGCAAGCACAAAAAAGGTCCTAGTTTGTTGACATTCCAAATTTCTCCCCTTCTAAAACGCTTGGAGATCACCTTTCACAAAAATTTCACTGGAGACTTATTCTGGTGGTGAGATGTAACTATTTTCCATTTGGATTCTAATGGAGCAGAATCCTCTAAAAATTAGCTCTACAGAACCCAACCTGAGTGCTAGATATGTATGCAATTGGACCAAAACTATTTTTACACCTTGCTCATAAGCAAATTCCAGGGCTCTATAATATGCTTATTTAAACCATATATATTAATTTTTTGTTTTGTTTCATTAAAGGAAAATAGGTTTTAATATCCACACTCTTAACAAAGCCTCTGGTGGTAAACAGCGATCCCTATATCCTTGCTAACTAATAAAACCATACCTGGGGGGGCGGGGGCGGGGTAGCTCAGCCGGTTAAGGCTGCCTTTGGCTGAGGTCTTGATCCTTGCTTGGGTCGTGGGATGGAGCCTACCGTGGGAATCCCTGCTCAGCGGGCAGTCGGCTTCTCCGTCTGCCCCTCCCCCTGGCTTGGGCTCCTTCGCTTGCTGGCTCTCAAATAAATAAAATCTTTAAAAAAAAAAAAAAAAACCTTCTCAGAAAGAACCTATGATAAATGACCAAATTGCCTCAGCCTCATTTGTAATAACAGCCTAGAAGATTCTAATGAGCCTACGCGCAAGTTTCTCCCGGCCTAAATGAAACATGATTTAATAGCTTATCTTACTTCCAGGTGTTCCCTGCCATTCTGCTTGAGGGTCACAGGTGGACGAGCTGCTTTTTCAGAAGTCCCCTCTTCCGTTGGTGGCCACAGTGCTGGAGTCCCCAGAGCAGTCGGGGGCTCGGCCAGCCTCTGTGGTCCTCTGTGACCCAGCTCAGGAAAGCCACCAGGAAGCAGCCACCTGGGCGGAGCAGAGCCTACCCTCCCCATCCGCTCCCCACCCGCCTTCGCCCTGGGCCAGGCTGCTTGGGGCAAGTAGGTGCAGCTGGTTTCTGTTACAACAAACAGCAAAACGCCAAAACGAAGTTGAGAGAACAACTCACTTTAGTGTCCAAGCCACAGGTGATTTTCCTGACACCCAGTAATCTTGCTTGCACCAAGTGGAAAAAAAAATCCAATCCGCCAGGAGAAAACAAACAAAAATAGGTCCACTCTTCTGGGCAAATAATACAACAAAATCTCTTGATGAGTTATGACAAAGAGGTCGTAAGTTACATTATTTCCGGGGGAAACATGACATTCCAATTATCTATTGCATGGTAACATATTAGCACCAAATGTGGTAGCTTAAAATAGCAAACATTTTATTGCCGCTCATGATTTCTCTGAGTCAGGAATATAGGGAGAGTTTGGGTGGTTCTAGTTAGGGTTTCTCTTACCGTTGCAGTCTGATGTCAGCTAGAGCAAGGACAGCTGAAAGCCCTGGTATCGAGTCTCTCCATGAAGCCTCTTTTTTTTTTTTTTAAAAAAGATTTTACGTATTTATTTGACATAGAGAAAGATCACAAGTAGGCAGAAAAGCAGGCAGAGAGAGGGGGAAGTAGGCTCCCTGCTGAGCAGAGAGCCTGATGCAGGACTCAATCCCAGGACCCTGAAATCATGACCTGAGCTAAAGGCAGAGCCTTTAACCCACTGAGCCACCCAGGCGCCCCTCTCCATGAAGCCTCTTAAGTTGGTTTAGTTTTAGCTTCCTCTCAATATGACCACCTCACAGCAGAAAAAGTGTCCACAGTTTCAATACAATCTGACATTATTTTCATTCTGAGGAGCATACAGTAATAATTTGGCATGCATTCTTTACTATTCTGTGCATTAAAAAAAACTTCAGGAACTACAATTTTAAAATCTTGCATAGTCATGTATATTTGTCTGCTACATTAAGAGCCCCTCAGTTCAGCTCCACTTTTTGTATTTGCAGAGCCTTGCAAAATTGATCTAATAACCTCATTAGGCCTGAATTAACTCACTTGAAAATTACAAATACAAATAGTGTCTCATACACTATTTTATGGGTGAGGAATCCAAGGTTCATGGTTATGGCTCATTACATACGAATTTAATAATTGAGGTACAGAAAGATTAAATAATTTAGAACCAGTAATGAATGGTTCTTTTTTTATTTACTTGTTTGTTCACTTTAAAAATTAGGCTCTTAAAAAAATAAATAAATAAAAATTAGGCTCTTAGACTTTGAAAAAATATTTCTAATTTGGTGACAGCGTTAATAGGGCAGAGGCAATTGGGGAGATATTACAGGGTACAAACTTATAACTAGAAGATGAAAAAGTTCTGGGGCTCTAAAGCACAGTGTAGCGATTCTAGTCAACCACACCGTATCATATACTTCAAAATTGCTGAGAGACCAGATCTTCAATGTTGTCACCACAAAAAAGATACGATGATGATGTGAGGTGACAGAGATATTAGTAAGCCCACTGCAATATATAAACGTATTAAATCAGCATGTTGTGCACTTTAAACTCACACAATGTTATATGTCAATTATAGCTCAATAAAAATAAATAGATAATGGGGCTGGGAACAGGAAATAAACCATAAACGGGAGATTTTAGGAATATATTAGTCTTTAGCACTTTTGAAAGTGGGCCATCTGTATAATAATACATGCCTATACATGCATAATAATACAATTGTCAGGCATGTATAATAGCCAGGTATAATAAATGCATACCTATTTGGTCAGACCAAATAGTGAAAAATTCTGACCATATCTCTGAGTTTCATTGTCTCTGTTATTTAGGCAACATCAACTCGATCAAAACCACAGAAAGATGGGTCCCAGTAATAACAACGACAAATTCAATATAACAATCATTGAATATTTTCCACATTACTCTTTTTCAGGCATTATCCCAACAGTATTGAATGTTTTAACCCACTTGGGTTTTACCACAACTGAGTCCTCTGAGCTACACACAGAACAAATTGCTTTCAAACACAACAAAAGCGCCCTCAAGTGTGAACAATGAATGAGACCCTTCTTTAGTTTTCCATTCTACCCTTTGAGATGCAAATTGAGTGCCTCCTTATAAATTTGAAGACGACTAACATGGTTCCTTGCACCTGACTGGACCTGGCCTGCTTCACCATGTGCTTCATTCCTGTGTGTTGTAGAAACCTCACCTAATGACTGACGGAGGCGCTTTCTTACTGATTCAGTGTATATGCCTTTTGTATCTGAAATCTCCCACAGTTTCCATGTAGGCTCAAGTTAAATCCTGGGTCTCTCTAACTGGATGACCGTGGTTAGAAAAATGAGCTTAAAATATGTGACCAGACAAGTCTGTAAATGTAAGACTCATAATGATATCAGTATTTCTGCACGATGCATAATTGCTTGCTTGATTGCATAATTAATCTAGGGTACAGTTACCGGGTTCCCAAATCAATTAGGTCCACAAAATATCTAGGATGTGCAATGTGCGTGTGAATCCACATGCGTTTGCCCTTAGTGTCCAGCTACCCTGTAATTGCACAAGGACATTAAAATGTTTCTTCTAATGGTGCGTAGGAGTAGTACAGCACAGATAAACTGGTATAATAGTAAATTACTTCAGCAGTTCAGAGTGGTCAAAAATAGTAACATTAGGACAGAATAAAAGATTAAAAAGTGAGAGTACACTTTCCCAAGAGTAACATGGAATAAAAAAAATCATTCGCTATGAAAATTGGGTTTAAATGTGAATTTAGTTCCTTAGAACAGCATAAGGGAAAAATGTTCCTATATGATCTAATTTTAGCCATCCCTCCCAATTTACTTAAAATTCCTCTAGGGAATTAGCAATTTAAATCCAAAATGTCAATGATTAGACAAAATACATGTAGTGAGTTTTTTTCTTTTTTTTTTCACTCTTAGAGACCAAAGCTTTTTTTCCTACAGAGAATATTTGCTTTTAGAAAAAGCAGAACACTGAATTTTTGAAGTTACAAGTTTTCTATGTTATTTATCTTGAATATAAGTTTAAAAGAGCTGAGAAGTTTTAATTGATTTGGAGTTATTTAGGAATACATAATACCAGTGAGTACTATATATACAATACTAAAATAAAGTTTTATAGTTTCCACAGAAGTCTAAATAAAAGGAATATACCTTATATGATAGCTAAAGTACCTGAAACCTAACACCGCTTGAATGTTGTTAAATATTGGAATGGATGACTGAAACAATTTCCAGAATTTTCCTTTTTTGGGAAATGTAAAGAAAAAAAAAATAGTAACTACATCCTGTTACTACCCAAGTCAAAGATTCCCTTTATCGTCCTTTATTTAGAATTCATAATTGGAACACCAGTATAACTTTGACTAATTGACTCTTACTTCATCAACTATTACTTTTTCTTGGGCAGAGTGAGGTGTTCTTAAGACAAAGAATGTGTTCTTTAACTTTCAAAGTACAGGTTTACAATAATCAACTTTTAACTGAATACACAAAAGAAAGCTGCTTCACTGCTAGTTTATTGTTGAGTATACCACCGTGATAATTTGCTCCAACAAAAATAATACCAGATAAATGCTAAAGACAAAGCTATATCAGTATGTCCTCTATGTAATAATGTAACCTTATCCAAAGAGAGGTTCTGGCCATTAACCATGGCTCCTAGGAGGTAATGTCTAAGCCCTGAACAAAGTGTCTCTGTTTATCTGGGGGCCTTGAGCTGAACAGCAACAGTGTGATTTGGGATGGAGGCTCTAGGTCACATGGTGTCAGCTCAGCTTCTAGAGGGGTTGGCGACTGTGGTTGACCACATGGCCAGCCAGCCAGGTTTATGTGTTCAAGCCCGAGGAAAGACTGTGGACACCAAGGCTCAGGTGAATGATCCTGCTTGCAAGTCCTCCAAGCACATTGTTACACATCAACACCAGAAATTAAATGTTGTTTATGACTCCTAAGTGAAAGGACAGCTAGAAGCTCCACACTTGGAACTTTCCTGGACTCTGCCCCACATATATACCTTCTCTTGACTGATTTTTTTTTTTAAGATTTTATTAAAAAAAAAAAGATTTTATTTATTTATTTGACGGAGAGAGAGAGAGATCACAAGTAGGCAGAGAGGCAGGCAGAGAGAGAGAGGGGAAAGCAGGCTCCCCACTGAGCAGAGAGCCTGATGCGGGGCTTGATCCCAGGACCCTGAGATCATGATCTGAGCCGAAGGCAGAGGCTTCAACCCACTGAGCCGCCCAGGCACCCCTCTTGACTGATTTTTATCTTTCTTTTCTTTTCTTTTCTTTTCTTTTCTTCTTCTTTTTTTTTTAATAAACTGTAACTGAGTGTGGTGCATAAATAATGAATCTTGGAACACTGAAAAAATTAAATTAAATTAAAAAAAAAACTGTAACTATAAATATAATAGCTTTAAGAGAGTCCTATGAGTCCTTCTAGCAAACTATTAAACTTGAGGTTTTGGGAATCCTCTAAATTTGTAACTAGTGTCAGAAATGAGAATAATCAAAAAAAAAATGAGAATAATTCATGGACTATTCTTCCTCTAACTGCACCCTTCTATCCACAAAGGATAAAAAATATTATCAAATAGGGACACCTGAGTGGCTCAGTCAGTTGAGTATCTGCCTTTGGTCAGGTCATGATCCTGGGGTTCTGGGATCAAGTCACACATTGAGCTCCTTGCTTGGTGGGGAGCCTGCTTCTCCCCCTGCTGTGCTCTCTCTTTCTCTCTGACAAATAAAATCTTTAAAAAAATTATCAAATATTTCTTATGCTGATATAATCTTAGAGTGAAATACCTTTCACAAGGTAGCCATAGAAATTCTCTTTGAAAGAACTTTTGTGTAGCTAAGAAATAGAAGACATGGCTTTTCTACTTTTCTTCTTGATTCCATTAACTGAAACCATACAAAAATTAGTTTTAAGTTACTATGATGAATAGTGTAATATGTATTAAACAAACACATATTAAGTTCCTAATACA
Organism: Procyon lotor; assembly: GCA_028646535.1. NCBI lineage: Eukaryota > Metazoa > Chordata > Mammalia > Carnivora > Procyonidae > Procyon > Procyon lotor. The sequence goes on from JAQQSY010000051.1 coordinate 62,380, forward strand.
GATCTGTAATGAAACTATAAGAAAACAAAGGCATGGATAGCACAATCTTTCCATCAAAGACTTACAAAAATCTTACATGACACGACATGTACAAATTATGTATAATCCCAAATAGAAATACAAAGTATAAGGATGGCATTTTCTCTACAATCTCATCTACAGATTATCTCTTATCTCTTATGTGATAGCTGATAGCCATTCTAACAGATGTGAGGTGATGTCTCATTGTAGTTTTGATTTGCGTTTTCTGGATGATTAGTGATGTTGAACATCTTTTCGCGTACCTGTTGACCATTTTTGTGTTTTCTTTGGAAAAATATCTATTCAGTTCCTCTGCCCATTTTTTAATCAGATTGAGTTGTGTAAGTTCTTTATATATTTGGACATTAATCCCTTACCTGATATACAGTTTGCAAATATTTTCTCCCATTCCATAGGTTGTCTTTTCATTTTATTAATGATTTGTTGTGCTGTACGAAGCTTTTATCCCGACAAGTCCTAGAAAAGTGCAAGACAAGATGGATTCACTGGTAAACTCTAAAAAACATATTTAAAAGAATTAATAGCAATCTTTTTTAAACACCTCCAATAAACTGAAGAGGTGGGAATACATTCGAACTCATTTGATGAGACTGACATTACCCTGACACCAAATTCAGACAAGGACACCTCAAAAAAAGATAATTTTAGACCAATGTTCCTGATAAATATAGATACAAAAGTCCTCAACAAAATATTAGCAAGCTGAATTCAATAATGCATTAGAAGAATTACATACCATGATAAATTGGCATTTATTTCAAGAATGCAAGGATGGTTGAACATCCATAATCAATCAATGTGATAGACCACATGAATAAAATAAATAAAGGGTAAAAATCATGTGATCATCCTAAAAAATCTAGGAAAGCATTTGACAAAACTCAACATCCATTTATTATAAAAACTGTTAACAAAATGGGTATAGAAGGAACATATCTCAACATAATAAAGGCCATATGTGAAAAGCTCACAGTTCAAATCATACTCAATGGTGAAAAGCTAAAAGCTTCTTCTCTGAGATCACGAACAAGACCAAGAGGCCCATTCCTGCCACTTTTATTCACCACAGTACTGAATGTCCCAGTCAGAAGATTTAGGCAAGGTAAATAAATAAGACATCCAAATCAGAACAAAAGAAACTGTCTCTATTTGCCATTTCATGATCTATATAGAAAATCTTAGATACTCTACCAAAAAACTAATAAACAAATTCAGTAAATTTGCAGAATACAAAATCAATATACAAATATCAGTTGTTTCTATTTGCTAATAATGAACTATAAGAAATAATTTTTTAATTCTATTTATAATTCTATCAAGAAGAATAAAATAACTAGGGATAAATCTAATGAGGTAAAAGATCTATGTACTGAAATCTTTTAAGACTTCAATGAAAGAAACTGAAGATGACACAAATAAATGGAATGTTATTCCATGCTCATGGAATAGAAGAATTAATATTGTTAAAATGTCCATTCTACCCAAAGCAATCTACAGATTCAATGTAATCCCACCAAAAATTCCAATTTCACAGAAATAGATAAAATAATCCTAAAATTCGTATGAAACCACAAAAGACTATGAATAGACAAAGCAATCTTGAGAAAGAAGAGTAAAGCTGGAGGCATCACATTCCTGATGTCATGCTATACTACAAAGCTATCATAATCAAAACAGTGCGGTATTGGCATAAAAACAGACATAGTCACCAAAAGAACTGAATACGGAGCCTAGAAATAACCCCGTGCATGTATAGCCAATTAATTTATGACAAAGGAGTGTGCCTGAGTGACTCAGTCAGTTAAGCAGCTGCTTTCAGCTCAGGTATCGATCCCAGAGTCCTGGGATAGAGTCCCTTGTCAGGTCCTTGCTCAGCAGGGAGTCTGCTTCTTCCTGTGGTCTATGTCCCTTCCCCTGCTCATGCTTACGCTCTCTCTCTCTCTCAAATAAATAAAATCTTGAAAAAAAAAAATTATGGCAAAGGAGCCAAGGATATACAATTGGGAAAGGATAGTCTCTCTAATAAGTTATTATAATTTGGTAAGTGCTCAGTATCAGGGGATGTGATACAATACGTAAATTATAAGTGACCTCGGGATCTCACTCTGATTTAGCTAAGTGACAGCTACTTGAGACTAAGAATTCTGCTTCCTCAGCAGGATGGATTTTGTTTAAGTGTAACTTCCCACTAGACTGGTGACTTTATCCTTCTAAGAGGAAGTAATGCTTCTAACTTTCCATTAACTCCTGTGTTCTACAAGTATATTTGTCAGCTGGTTTACCTATAAACTCTTGGCAAATAGTTTGGTGCCATACAATCAGTTTATAAACCAATGACAAGGTTGTAGTTGCCTCATGAAATTGGAGAGCAACATGGGGTAGACATACAATCTTTCTTTTGAAAGACAACCCAAAGTTTGCACAGAAGAATGCGCTAGGCCCAGCAAAAATCTCTGTTGGGACAATCGTAGGATTACCTATATATCTCTTAACTCTATTTTCATCATGAATTTATACTTCTCTCTTCATTCTGCTCCTTCCTCTGATAGTCTAAATGCAGAACAATCACATTGCTAAATATAACCTTAAAATTGCTGATCCAAATGGAAGATCAGTAGAAACTTTACATCTTGAGCTTAGCTGAGGATTACAATTAAGGATTTTTGTAAATCTCGGGAAGACAAAAATTTGCTGCAGAATTCAGATACTGGTTAGGATTTGTTAAATACTCGTCCTAGACTGCTAGATAATTCAGTGAGGCATATAAGATTCTCCTGAGTCTGACACAGTCTCCTCTCCCCTCGACTTTCCTATCATTGACATATTACTCAGTCTTTCCAGACTTCTCAAACTTTGCTGAAAAAAGCCATTCCTTTTGATTACTTTAACTATTTTCTATGTTATTTCCTCTTTCTAATCTTGGGAAACAATCTATTTATTTTGTAAGCTCTACTTCAAAATTGACTTTGTAAAACCTGTCTTCAACCATATCTCATCAGCCACTCCAACATCTAAACTGTAAATGCACTTGTTCCTTGTCTTTCTATAGGAATTGGATTATTGTATTATAATTTATTCCTTTATATGTTCATCTTCCAAAATGATATATTGTCTCTATAAAGGAAGTACCTTATTCAACTGTGCATCCTTCAAGCCTATGCCTGAAATATTTCAATAAATTCATGTTCTGTAAGTAAACAAATGACTACTTTCCCAAACTTGAAACTCCTAGAGGTATTTGCTGCAGAAGAAACTCAGCACACGGAAAGTAAATAAATGTTGCTGACTCATGTGGAAATGTTAAAAGTGATGAAGTTTTATTCACGTCTTATTTATTTTCCAGCTGTTCCTTGCCTCCCAGACAATGTTTATGCAGGCAATAGCAATTCCAATTAATATTAATATAAAAAGTATATAATCATATGAATAAACTCACTGAAAATTCAAGATCTAAAGAGCCTTTGGATTGTCCAGATGTCTGATCCCATCTGTTGACATAGAAAATTGAAAGCTTTGTCTGTTTTAAGCCTTACCAAAAATATGCAAAGCTTTGTAAAAGTATAAAATTTTTAAGAAATTGCTCATTTCCTTTGTCTTTCTTAAGAGAGTATGTGTATATGTATATAAGTGTTTATTAGTATATGTATATATTATATGTTACATACATACACACATACATATGTGTGTTGTGTGTATTTCTCTGATTCAGAAAATTTCTATAAAATGTTCTGGGATTTTTACATTACATAAAACTGTAGTTGCTTTTAAGCAGAAACCAAGGGTAGGCTTCCCTCCTCTAGGAACCGATCTAGAAATGCCTACCATATTTGGAACTATTAAGTATCTTAATTATTGTACACTCAACATACATTGATTAGAATATGATTCAATAAGATCCTTCATGGTCTCCTAGTAATGATTTTATTTTCTTTTCTTGGCTATCATATATTTCAAGTAATTTGTGCCAGTTAATTCAACACCTTTATTTAAAAATGAATGTTAGTAATGTGGATTTAAACAGTACATTATTAATTATGCTTTAATTTTGAAAATAGATTTTCTGGGGCACCTGGGTGGCTCAGTTGTTAGGCGTCTACCTTGGGCTCAGATCTTGATGCCAGGGTCCTGGGATTGAGCCCTGCATTGGGCTCTCTGCTCGGCAGGAAGCCTGCTTCTCCCTCTCCTTCTCCCATGCCCCCTACTAGTGTACCCTCTCTAGTATCTCTCTAGCAAATAAGCAAATAAAATCTTAAAAAAAACAAGAAAATAGATTTTCCAAACTACAATTTTCTTAGAGGTTTTGAGAAACACACTTAGATGCTTTTGGTCAACACAAAGAGACATCATTGCTGCCAAATTTCACTTAGGCAAAAAAGAAAAAAAGTCCCTGAAAATGTTCTATTTTCAATCCTTTCTACCCAAAACAGTCTCTGCAGTCTACTAATTCAAGCTTTAAATTAGAGTTGTTCATTCATTTATTTATTGAAGTATTGCGTATTACTTCATGCATTCAAGTCAAGAATTCTACTCTGTATATTCAAAGTATTTTCAAATTATGAGAAATTATGAGAAACCACCAATAACCATAAAAAGGTTAGAAACTTTCCTATCTTCCTCATTCTTCTTCTGTATTTAAAAAAAAATCTGGGGAATGGGTTTAATTTCTAGTCCTGGTTTTTCTACTAATAAGTTCTGCGACTGTGCAGAAAGTACCTGATTTTGCTTGGCTTTACTATTCTTAAGGATAATTTGATGCTTCCATGTTGATAATACCAATGAAATAACAGCAATATTTTTTAGTCATCATTATGTCAGCCACTAGTCTACATGCTTTACCTTTATAACCTTAGAGGTAAGTAATAGAATTCCCAACTTACAGAGAAGAAACTGACGGGCTGGGGTTAAACAAAACTTGTCCAAGTTGGCTTGGATTGGCTATGCAAATGCCCAAACTGGGAATCCTTAACTGCCTGAATCCTGGGTCCACACACTTCACCAATGTCCCACCTTAACATGTAGTCTTTCTAAATTCATCCACTTAACATACTAGAATCTAGATCTAAGTTCATAGCACAAACTAAAAGTGAAATATTATGTTGTTTAGAGACCAAACATAAAAAATTGGACTTGTGCTGATCAACATATTGAAAAGAAAGGTCACAGAGACCACCCACAGATTTTTATTTTAGTGAAGGAAAGTAAATAGGAATAAGATTAAATTGAAATACAATGACATAAATTGCAAACTAGGAGCATTATGTTAACTCTGATGGCTCCCATAATTCTATTCATTGTTCAGTAAAATTTATTTACATGGATTTTTGTGTGTGTGTGAGTATAGTTATTACCTCACAATAGAAGCTAATAAGACAAGAAATCACTAAAGATGTTTCAAACTCATTTTCTTGTTTACTACTTCATTAAATTCAGTGAAAGCCATACCTTAATTATTTTGTTTTTGTGCTTTCCAAATCTATAGATAGCATTGGCATTTGCCCAATTAATGGCATGCCCTGTCGAATAAAAATGTAGAATATCTATTCTTTATTAGATTTAATATAAATGTGAACTTTTCTGCAGTGAACCTTTTTTTCTGTTCAAACTCATTAGACTTTTCCAGATGGAAGGAAATGAAACATTTCTCTGAAAGTAATAATGAAAATTTAAGAGTAGGGATTCAGACCAATGAGCTTACAGCACTTGAGCTATCTTCCTTCTTGTTCCCTTCTCTTCTTTCCTTCTTATTTCCTCACTCCTTTATTGTCCTCAGTTTTTTATTTTATATTCCTCCTTTTCCTTCCCTTCTTCCTCTTGTTTTCCTGCACTTTCCATGGCCAATGCCTGAGTTCCTCTAAGAAATAATGAGCACTGCTAGCAGCAAGTAGGGCCAACAAAGGAACTAGACCTCAGGGTAATAAAGTTTGTAGGAAGCTTTGGGGGCACTGTCCTGCACTACTGACTCATATTGCCCGAGGGAAGTCCTATGGACATCATTTTCTTGCTCAGAAAGTGATGTGACCTATCTCACAAAACTGCTATTGGGGAAGATGAATAATTACAGTATATCAATACCTAATATAAATAAGATATTCAAAATAAAAAAATATAAAAATCCAAAATTGTATTACTAATTTTTCACATTTCATCAACAACATATATGATGTATCAGGGGCTGTTACAGGGATGCAATATACAAACACAAACATAAAAAGTCCTTTATTTAGAAGGACTTAAAAACTCCCCGGGGGCAGGGTGACAATCACACAAAGAAATATTTCAGCGCACTGTAATAGGTATAGTAGTTCTGATGGAGTATAACAATAATTATAAGAAAACAGTATTGTATATAAATGCCAGTGCTATAGCTGGTAGCAACTGCTTCTCTGTATTAGATCACCCTTTAAAAAGTATGGAGCACCTGCGTGGCTCAGTTGGTTAAGCATCTGCCTTCAGCTCAGGTCATGATCTCAGGGTGCTGGGATCAAGCTCCGCATCAGGCTTCTGCTCAGACGTAAGTCTGCTTCTCTCTCCCACTCTGCCTGCTGCTCCTCCTGCTTGTGCTCATGCTCTTTCTCTGTCAAGAAAACAAATAAAATCTTAAAAAAAACAAAACAAAAAAACCCCCACAAAAATTACACTGGCAATTATACATTGGATGACTCTGTCAGTAGGTGGAATGAAAATGTGAGGATTGTTAACTGGGTTTTGGATACAAATTAACATTTTATATATACTCCGCTTTGGGTGAAATAAAGTTCTAAAATCTTTGGGGTAAGAAATGGGGTAGATGTTCAGTGTCATGGACTGCTAGTTACATATCTTGTCTATGGTCATTCATTTCTCTCAAGTCGGAGTGTAGGGGATAACCATTTTGTTAAAAAGCTTATTGAACTGAGCAGTTCCGTATCACATATAAAATGTCCAGTATTTTTTAAAAATTAAACGTAAGTTACAAAAGTCTTCAGTATAGTAAAATTCTGAAAGACATGAAAGTAAGTAAATTACAAAGTTATATCTCCCCCAGCAACCATAACTCAGCCACTGTGCACAGATGGAGCATCTTGGCAGTACATATGTACTGTAACGTGTATGTCTTTTTATATATACTATATGTAGCCTGCCAGGGATATTTTCACTGTGGGAACCATGAACTGAAATTTTCTGACCCATGTGTATTAATAATCAAAGTCTTAAAATCATAGTAATACAGTTTTTGGCAAATGCTTCCTTTTTCTTGCTATATTTTCAAAGTATATGAAGAAAATCGTGGTATTGATTCCCAGAGAAAGAAAGAAAGAAATGTATGAGGTAGTTTTGAATAAGTGTAGATTCATAAACTTATATTTTATAACTGCCTGATGTAAGACATATAGGTCCAGTCAAGGGCCCAATATCTTGTTGTTGTTTTAATAAAATGATAGTAAAGCTCTATGCTTTATGACAATAGTACTTTGCTCTCTAATGTTTTGAGCCCATTGCAGCAGTAATAATAACCCTTACTCTCTAGCTAAAAGAGAAGTGGTAAACTTTGATCTACACAAATATTAATCTGCCAAGTTTGTCTACTCTTCTGCTATTTTTTATTAAGTCTTCATGAATATGAAGTAGAGTATCAGATTCAAGGAGGACAAAAGAGACACTTTTGTTGAGAATTCTGTTTCTTGAAAATCCAGATTGATTTTCTAGGGTGTAATTCACCCCAAATAGATAATCTAAATGATGCTGGGATGCTTTGTTCTTCTGGATTGAAAACTATTACATTATCTTTTTAGCTGGCGAAGCTGATCGCCATATTATGTAACTCAAGGAAGTAACATGATACAGAGTGTGACATTAGAAATGGCATTGGGTCACAAATTTCAGATTAGAAGCACTAATGTCATGGTGTTCTAACACCTGTTTAACAACCAGCTCCCTGTGGGGAATTTTATAAGTTTTATAAGTTCCTGATCTGTAGCTTTTGTCAATTTCCCTGGTGTAACTACTCTCATCACTGTTGATTTCAAGCTACCAAAGCAATGTTAACCAACTTGCAAAGTTACTAAAAATGTAGCAATTAGCCCTGGAGATCAGCACATGCTTGTTCTGGCATGTCACTGTCGTTTGCCATCCCTTAAGACTGCATGCAGTGGTCTCTTAAATAACATAATTTAAAATCAATCTGATGCCATAAAGAATATCTACTGAGAATAAGACAACATTTAATTTGGTCTAGTAGATCATATCCATCCAATGTTAATGAATCATTGATGTCTTTATTTCATATACCTGAGTATTTAAAAAGCTTTAAGAAAATGTCAGTTTTATGTCTGTTTGGACTTTCAGGGTGCTATAATATCTGAGAATGATTTTTACCTATATCTTACCTGGGTGAAACTTTTAATTAAAAATAAGTAAGCCACGAATTTCCCTGTAATCACTACAAATAATGGACATTCTTTAAAAGAATGTAGACCTTTTAAGAATGGAATCCAGATGAGATTCATCTCTAAAATCTAGTTGGTATCCAACACATGTTTTTAAAAACAGTATGCTCAATAAATCTATTCATTTCTGACTAAATGAGTAAAAAAAGAACTGCTCTTTGGAATACTGACAATGATAATTAATAAGAGTATGTTACTTGTACAATAAATCTGAAATAATTGATTTTGTGTTTCATCATTCTGACGTAGGAAAACAAATTTAATATCTGCTCTTTTATTTGTCTTAAAAATAAAGAATAATTTTAAGTCTGCAGACACTGCAGTGGTAAAGACATCTGTAAATAGAATTTGAATAGGCTAAGGACTTAATTGATTTAATAATTACAGCTTTGTTACAGTAGGTGGAATTGAAGATCTCCACACTAATGCTGTTTGATGAAGAACAATGGAAAAGTAGACACATACATTGCTATATGGAAGTACATCTTTCAGCCCTTCATGTATAGGGTATTCTATTAAAAATTCAATGAGCTATGTGCATAATTAGGCATTCTTGCTGTCACAATTAATCACCTTTACGAACACTCTGATGCACCTTGACATGGAGAGCTCAAGCTGGCTGGCTTGCCTCTAAGTAAGGATCTGCTGACTAATTCACATTTCTAATAGGTTTTCTATAGGTTTCTCGCATTTCTAATAGGTTCAAAGAGACTTCTTTTAAACAAGCAGCTTCTGAAAACAAGAGATACCCTTATTTCAGATATTGCTTCTTAATGGAGGGATTTTGCAAATGTCAAGTGGAATTTCTTATTTTCACAATGGCTGTTATTTAGTTCCATGCAGCAGGGCACAGAAATGGGGTGGGCAGGAATGCTAAACATCCTTGAACACACTGGATATTCTTGCTTAGCAAATAACATCCTGCCCACAATATAGATAATGTCTGTTAGCCACCTCTCAAGAAGGCCCCCAGAGGTCCCCACGTCATGGTATTAACATGCTTGTATATTCCCATCCCACATTACACCAGGATTGACCTGTGCGATCAATAGAACATGGCAGAAGAGATGGGATCTCACTTCCAAGATTAGGTTATAACAAACACTTCCTTCTGTCTTGATTGCACATACTATTATCTTCTCTCTCTCAGATAACTTACTTGAAAGCCAGTTGTCTTGTCGTAGGATATTCAGGCTGCTGCTCAAGGAGAAAGATCCACAAGTCAAGGAACAAATGCATTTGGCCAGTAGCTAATGAGAAACTAAGATCTGCCATCAGCAATGTGAGTGAGCCCCTCCCCCCACTTATGTGCTCTCTCTCCTTCTCTCAAATAAATAAATAAATCCTTAAAAAAACACATGTAAAAATACAACATGATGACTTTGAAATACATCATACTAAGTGAAAGAATCACACACACACACAAAAAACAAAACTGAGTAACATTTCAGACATGTTAACTTGAACTCCATTTTAATTTTGAATTTTTTTGTATATATTCTTATTTGCTCTTTTTATGGTATTGTGGCACACAGTATGCAAAATTTTATATAATACATTTTATTTATTTTATTTTCAAAAATTTTATATTTATTTGACAGAGAGAGAGAGAGCACAAGTAAACAGAGTGGCAGGCAGAGGGAGAGAGAGAAACAGGCTCTCTGCTGAGCAGGGAGCCCAATGTGGGGCTCGATCCCAGGACCCTGGGATCATGACTTGAGCCAAAGGCAGCCGCTCAACCAACTGAGCCACCCAGGTGCCCTTTTATAATATGACATTTTAAAAGTGAATACATCAACACTCACTTTTCAGGAAAGAAATTTACTTTTTTTTTTTTTTTCTTCTAAGAGAGGTAGAGGGGGAGGGGCAAAGGGGCTGAGGGAAAGGGAGAGAGAGAATTTTTTTTTTTTTTAATTTTATTTATTTGACAGAGAAACACAGCGAGAGAGGGAACACAAGCAGAGGGACTGGTAGCGGGAGAAGTAGGCTTCCTGCAGAGCAGAGAGCCCGATGCGGGGCTCAGTCCCAGGCACCTGGGATCTGACCTGGGTCGAAGGCAGACGCTTAACGACTGAGTCACCCAGGCGCCCCGGGAGAGAGAGAATCGTAAGTGGGCTTGACACCTGGCAGGGAGCCTGACCAGGGCCTCTATCTCATGACCTTGAGATCATGACTTGAGACAAAATCAGGAGTCAGACACTTAACCGAATGAACCACCCAGGTGTCCTAAGAAATTTACTTTTGAATAGTATTTCCACTTAATATATCCACTTTAAAATAGAAATAATTTCTACTTAAAAGTAATTTTAAATATATATGACAGGTTTCTAAAATATTGCATTAGAGGTAGGGAAGCAAAATGGAAGTAATACAGAAGAAATTGAAGATTTTGAATAGTGAACTAGCTCCACCCATTTGTTAGTTTTGTAAATATTGCAAAAATATGACTTTCTGTGAGCACTGGTATTTGGTCTGCAATATGTGATTAAATATTCATTTCCTGAAGGGTTATACTTAGGATTTTGTAAATATTAAATGAAATCACATTAAAGAGGACAGAAATTAGTAGATGTTAGGTAAATATTGCTGACTTTCTGATGATGAAAGAGTGGCATGATTATTGGGACAAACCTTATAAGTACTATGAGATGATTTCCAGTACCTTTCATTCTCTCTCTCTCTCTCTCTCTCCTCTGAGTGTGGGTTCGTGAGTGTATTTAATGTTGTGGCAAAATGGAATGCCAGGAAAGCTATCAAAGCCTTTAAAGAACTTACCTTCTGTTTCTACAGTCTATGAATCTCCTGACAATACCAGGAAGAAGAAACAAGAGGGGTAGGATTGATTGGGGAATACTCAGGCAAGAGGACTCTGTGCAGGGGCCAATGCTTGCACATGGCTTTGATCTTAATAACTCTCCACTACACATACTTCCTTTGGCACCAGTGAAACAAGGTTTGATTTATTTTTGATGGATCTTCTCCACATTGGAACTCTATTGCTTTCAAAGCTGTTGCTGCAGCAACACCTGAAGTGATTTTTATCACTGCCATAAAAACATTAAATGATTTCAGGTGCCAGAGACCTTTTTCGGGTTCTGGTGCTTGATAAGTGAAGCCAGTTGCTAAAAATGTTTTTCTGCTGCTTTAACTTTTGACATGCCCCTAGAAAATCTATATTCTGTACTCAACAAGTTGTTTGATGCCTTATAAATGTGGGAAACACTGAGAGACTGGGATTTGTGAGGTATCTGTGATGTGCTACATAGAGTCACAAAACCATTTAAGCAAACTTACATGACATGGGTTATTGTTTGCCTGTTGTTTTTGTGTGGGTTCCGTTTGGTTTCGTTGGCTTTCATGTAGTTTTAGCAGGCAGAGCCTGTTGGTAAGGAGGTTGAGGGATGTCAAATGTGCTCTTTTCTTACACCCAACTTAGAGATTTGAAGGGTAATTGTAGAAGTACATCCCCCACCCATTAGGCAATTATAACTAAACAAGAAAGTCAGAGGGGTTTCCTCTGACTCTAATTTTAATGTCTTCCGGCACTGATTATTGGATGTCCTACTGAGGTGGATTACAGTGTTCTCCAAATCAGGTCAACTTCTAGTAAGTGAAAGGACAGATGGTGCCAAAGGTGTGTAGTTAGAGAAAGCGATCTGCATCAGAACCACACAAGAATTGCTGGAGTCACCTGTGACCGCATTGTAGACTCGGATTTAAGACATTGAACTAGAAGGTACTATGCTAAGCAAAATAAGTCAATCAGAGAAAGACAATTGTATGATCTCACTGATATGTGGAACTTGAGAAACAGAGGATCATAGGGGAAGAGAAGAAAAATAAAACAAGATGAAATCGGAGAAGACAAACCATAAGAGACTCTTCATCATAGAAAACAAACCAAGGGTTGCTAGAGGGGAGAGGGTGGGGGGATGGGGGTAACTGGGTGATGGACATTAAGGAGGGCATGTGATGTAATAAGCACCTGGTATTATATAAGACTGATGAGTCACTGACCTCTACCTCTGAATCCAATAATTACACTATATGTTAATTAAGTGAATTTAAATTTAAAAAATGGAAGAAAATACAAAAGAATAAAAATGAAAGTTACATACTTGGGCAAAAAAAAGACACCGAGCATTAAAGGATTTGTCTAGAATGGAGTTAAATAATAAACTTTGTATTAGAAGATTTCTCAGAAGATGGAATATCTAATTCCCCTTCAACACATAAATGCTACTCTGAAGTTTATAGGCTCCCATGAATAATTATTTCTCAATATTTCAAGAATTTTAAAGTGAAACAAGGTGAGTAACTGAAAAATTATAGTCCCTGCATATGCCTACATCTGCCTGTTTTCACTTTCAAATCCTCAACTCTTAAATTAAGTAAAAGTTAATAACTATTTATAAAGATTCTGAGTGGCTATAATATCTTGGTTCATCTACTTTAAAGTCATCCTTGGGAATTTGTGTGGTGTGTGTGTGTGTGTGTGTGTGTGTGTGTGTGTGTGAGAGAGAGAGAGAGAGAGAGAGAAAGAGAGAAAGAGAGAGAGAGGCAGACAGAATACCAGAGCATTTGATCAGTCATATATGAATGCGTATGAGAGAATAATGTGGGACAGAATATTGGAAATAGGGACGATCCTAGGAAGTATAAACTATAAGACAACTAGAAGCCGAATGCAACATGGCCGGGCATATTTTAATGTGCTTATATGTAGCTTCTGAGAGTTTGGAAATGGATTATAGAAAAATGTTTTCTATTTCTATGTGCAATAAAACTGTTCTTTCCAAGCTCCCATTTTGCTCTCCTTCTTTTCCACTGATTAGGCATGAAAGAAAAAAAAATAGACCTAACTTCTACTAAGTGATTTCTTTCTGAAGGAATTGTTGAACAATAGCAAAAGTAAACCAAAGAATATGAGGTAAAAAAGCACTATAATAAAACAAAACAAGTCAAATCACAGAAGGATGGACTTTATTTTCCAAAGAAAGACTTTATCAACTGTTTTTAAACTTCTGATACCATTAACATTATTATTATTATTATTATTTTTTATTTGTTGACTTGAGACAGAAAGATACAGAGAGACAGAAAGAGAGAGAGAGAGAGAGAGCAGGAGCAGAGGGAGAGGGAAAAGCAGACTCCCAGGTGAGCAGAAAGCCAGATATGGGGTTTGATCCCAGGACCCATGACCTGAGCCAAAGGCAGAAGCTTAGCCATCTGAGCCACCCAGATACCCCCCATTAACATCATTATAAAAGAGTTATAAAGTAAAACAGGTTTTCTATATCAATGGACACAAACCCCTAACATACCAGGAAAGATTTTACTATCTAAATTTTCAATGAAAAACAGTTGGGTTCTGCAGAGGAAGGGTTTAAGAGATGGCAAACAATTCATCCCTACCTAATGAAGACCCTTACCTAATACACTCTTTGCTTTCTCTGACCACTGGAGAGGAATACATCTTATATTAGATATCCTTTCTAAAGTGGCTGCAGTATTTTCAGCACAGAATCTCCCCTACTCAATTGAATCAGAAATGATAAAATCCGGGGCGCCTGGTTGGCTCAGTGGGTTAAAGCCTCTGCCTTTGTCTCAGGTCATGATCCCAGGGTCCTGGGATCGGGCCCCACATCGGACTCTCTGCCCAGCAGGGAGCCTGCTTCCCCCTCTCTCTGCCTGCCTCTCTCCCTACTTGTGATCTCTCTGTCAAATAAATAAATAAAATCTTTAAAAAAAATAAAATAAAATCCCTAGGAATAAACGTAAAGGGGACCTGCACTCTGAAAACTATAAAACACTCTCAAAAGAAATTAAAGATGACATAATCAAATGAAAAGATATTTCATGCTCATGGATTGAAAAAACCAATATTGTTAAAATGTCCATACTACCCAAAGCAGTCTACAGATTTAACACAATCCCTATCAAAATTTCAACAATTTTCACATAACTAAAACAAGTAACACTAAAATCTGTTTTTTTAAAGCACGCAATTTAATGAATTTTGACAACTGTACATACCCCAGAGAATAACACCAGAATCAAGCTACAGAACATTTCCAACACCTTCCAAAAAAATGTCTCATGCTTTTTTACAGTCCATCCCTTCCTTGATTGATCCTCATCTGTTTGAGTAACACTAAAATCTGTATGGAACCACAAAAACCCTGAATAGTGAAAACAATCTTAAGAAAGAACAAAGCTAAAGTTATCACAGTCCCAAATTTCAAGATATACAACAAAGCTGTAGTAATCAAAACAGTACTGGTACAAAAGTAGACACGTAGATCAATGCAACAGAACAGAGAACCCAGAAATAAACCAATATATATGGTCAATTATTCTATGATTTAAAAAAAATTAAGAATGAGAAAAATATGGCCTCTTTAAACAAATGGTGCTGAGAAAACTATAGACAGCTGCATGCAAAACAATGAAACTGGACCACTTTCTTATACCATACACAAATGTGAGACCTGAAGCCATAAAACTCCTGGAAGAAAACGCAGGCAGTAATTTCAATGACATCAGCTATAAAAACAAACAAGCAAATAAACAAACATTGTTGAGATATATCTCCCCAAGCAACGGAAACAAAAGCAAAATTAAACTATCGGGACTACTCAAAAATAAAAAGCTTTTGCTCAGTTTAGGACACCATCAACAAAATAACAAGGAAGCCTCCTGAATGGGAAAAGATACTTACAAATGATGTATCCAATAAGGGGTTAATATGCAAAATACATAAAGAACTTACACAACTCAACACCAAAAAAACCAAATAATCCAATTTAAAATGGGCAGAGGACTTGAAAAGACATTTTCCCAAAGAAGAAAAATGGCCAAAAGACATGAGAAAATGTTCAACATCACTAATCATAAGGGAAACGGAAGTCAAAACCACAGTGAGATATCACCTCACCTCTGTCATAATGGCTAAAATAAAAAAGACAAGAAATAACAATTATTGTAAAAGATATGGAGAAAAAGGACCCTTGTGCACTGCTGGTGGGATTGTGAATGGGTACAGCCACTCTGGAATACAGTAGGGAAGTTCCTCAAAAAATTAAATTACTATATGATCCAGTAATCCCACTACTGGGCACTGACTCAAAGAAAATGAAAATAATACCTACTATGAAAAGATACATGGACCCCTAAGTTTATTGTAGCATTTTTTGTAGTAGCCAAGATATGGAAACAACACAAGTGCCCATTTATAGATGAACTGATAAAGAAGATGTTGTATAGATACAATGGAATATTACTCAGCCATAAAAAAGAATGAGATCTTGCCATTTGCAACAACATGGGTGGATCTAGAAGTAAAAATGCTAAATGAAATAAGTTAGAGAAAGACAAATCCCATATGTTCTCACTCATATGTGGAGTTTAAGAAACAAAACAAAGAAAAAAAGAGAAAGAGACCATAAAAACCCCAAACCAAAACCAGATTCTTAAATACAGAGCACAGACTGGCTGTTGCTAGAGGGTAGGGGAGTAGGGGGATGGATGAAATAGACAAAGGAGATTAAGAATATATATTATCATGATGATCCTGAAGGGAAAAACATTTAAAAAGAAGTGAAAGAAAAACATTTAGAACAATACAAATGTATATTAAGTAAAAAAGTTTGGATTATCTTTACACAGCACTTGCCTACAATAATTTGCCATATGTTAACTATAATGCTTACATAAAACATTGTAATGTATCATTTTCTTTTTAGGGGCACCTGGGTGGCTCAGTGGGTTAAAGCCTCTGCCTTCGGCTCAGGTCATGATCTCAGGGTCCTGGGATCGATCGAGCCCCGCATAGGGTTCTCTGCTCAGTAGGGAGCCTGCTTTCCCCTCTCTCTCTGCCTGCCTCTCTGCCTACTTGTGATCTCTCTCCTGTCTGTCAAATAAATAAATAAAATCTTAAAAAAAATTAAAAAAATATATATAAAATGCTGGGTAGATCTTATTTCAATTAAGACAACTAGCTAAAGAATTAAGGAAAAAAGATAATTTTTAAAAGAGCAAACTAGATGATAAACCATTTGATATAATGTCTTATTTCTTTTTTTTTTTTTTAAAGATTTTTATTTATTTGACAGAGAGAAACACAGCGAGAGAGGGAACACAAGCAGAGGGAATGGTAGCAGGAGAAGCAGGCTTCCTGCTGAGCAGGGAACCCGATGCGGGGCTTGATCCCAGGACTCCGGGATCATGACCTGAGCTGAAGGCAGACGCTTAACGACTGAGCCACCCAGGCGCCCCTAATGTCTTATTTCTTTATCTCTGTTACTTGGGAGAGTTCAGTGCTCAAAATGCATTTAATAAATGTGTTTATGATAATAGTTTAGAAAATCAATTTTTGGTCCCTTACCTTTGTAGGCAGCAGCACATGATGGCATCGTGGTTAGGTGTGCTACCACTGGAGCTGGCCTGCCTGGGGGTGAACCCCAGTTACACAATTTACCGCCTGGGTATTCTGGTCCATTGGGGTTGCTATCACAAAAATATGGACTGGGTGGCTTACACAACAAACATTTACTCTCACAGTTCCGGAGGCTGGAAAATATAAGATAAAGGTATGGATTCAGTGTCTGGTGAGAGCCTGTTCCTGGTTCACAGACCAAGGTCTCTGAAGGGCCTGGTTCACAGGGATGGCTCTCTGGTCCTCACATGCTGGAAGAGTAAGAGAGCTCTATAGAGTTTTCTTTATGAGGACACTAATTCCATTCTAAGGGCTCCATCGTCATGACTGAATCACACCCCAGAGGACTTACCTCCTAATACCATCATATTGGGAGTTAGGATTTCAACATATGAATTTAGGAGGGACACAAGCATTCAATCCATAATAGTGGGTGACACTGGGCCACTTACTCATCCATCTACTTTGTGTCTTTCGCCTCTGTAAAATGGGACAATAATAATATCTCATCTAATGGAATAAAATGAGTTGATCCTATATGAGGCATTGGATATGCACAGCCTGGGCATATTACATGCTATATCAGTGTTTGTCAAATCAAATAATTGTAAATTGAGAGTAATTAGAATACTTAATGGGCATATTTTGAAGGGTTTATGTAAAAATTAAAAAGTAAAATACAAAAACAAAAACTCCCCTGCTAATACTTATACAATATGCTGATCCTGGTAGTGAATGACAGAAATGGAAAAAAAAAAAAAAGGGTGATTTACATGGGGACATGTGACCCAACAGTGAATGAAGACTATGTAAGCCTGAAAAAAATACATGTGTTAGGTATAGTCTGTGAATTATAAGTTTCCATTCACCTGTTTTGATAATATAGGTGTCTCCAAGACACAGGGGATTAAAAAAAGAAAAAAAAAAAAGAAGAATGAGTATGAGAATTTAAGTGATTATTAGAAACAGTAGAATGTAAGGTAAATACTACAGGATCCTCAATAATATATAAGGTAACTCGTGATATTCTCTCAGAAGGCAAAGGAAGGAGCAAAAGAAAATGCTGAGGTAAGTTACTTAAGTTGGAAAATAAAAGGAAAAATCTTTTAAAGTTTTTAACATTTTGTATTTCTAAAGTAACCATAACAATAAGGACAGAAGAAAAAGTAAACACCATATTAGAATAAAACTCCAGGGTTAAAGATTGAAATGAACTAAAATTAAGCAGGAAAAAAATTGAAAAAAAAACAAAAAACAAAAAAACACAAACGCCTGAGTGTCTCAGTTGGTTAAGCCTTGGACTCTTCTAGGTTTTGGCTCAGGTCATGATCTCGGAGTCATGGGATCAAGCCCTGCACAGGGCTCCCTGTTCAGTGGGGAGTCAGCTTGAGATTCTCTCCCTTCCTCTGCCCCTCCCCCAGCTTGCAAGTGCATGCTTTCTCTCTTTCTCTCAAATAAAAACATAAATAAAATCTTAAAAAAAAAACCCCCACACACACTAAAGTGACAATCAGAAATCTCATGAATAAAGACTTATCCCATAGGGATTTAGAAATTTTGAAAAGTGAAAAAAATCACATGCAAAGGTACAAAAAAATAGGTTGAGATTAACATACTCCAAAACATTAAATACCTTCAGAAAATGAAGTGATAGCTACAAATTTCTGAGTAAAAACATTGTCAAAAAATACATGCCAATTCTGTCATTTTTTCTTGGTCATTATGAAAATACATGCATATATATATGATATATATATTTTATATATATATAAAGCTTTATATATATATATATATAAAGATAAGTAAATGAAGATACTCTGAGGCAAAAGCTGAAATATATATTCACCGTTCATGCATTTTCTGAAAAACAAAATAAAACAAAAACAAAAAATAAAACCCCTTTTCTAGTTATCTATTTTTGCGTTGAAAATTAGTGGATTAAAAGGGTTTGCTGCACTAGCATTGGAGGTCAGTCACCCAGCGTCACTTCAACCACTTTCTGAGAAGCCATTAAGACTATCAAAGGAATTCAAAGGAATTTGAATAGTTCAAAGGAAAATAAATCGAATCCTATTTATCCATGTGCAAAATATCAAAGAATTTGAAGCCATTTTTAATCCACAGGCTGATTGAGAGATGATTGAATTTCACCATACATAAATTAAAACAAAGCAACTGTAAGTACAAAAATCAGAGAGCAAAAAAGGATATTAAATCAATATTGTGGACTATTTAGGAAAAAGCAACCATATATCTTTCCTATATCTAGGAAAAAGTCAACAATATATCTCAAAACTTGCGGAGACTGTGAAAGTATTATCCCCATGAAAATATAGACGAATTGATTTAAATTATTTCATTTTTAAATGAGGAAAAATAACTATAAGTAAATCAAATAAGTGGGCTACATCAAATTAAAAAGCTTCTGCACAGCAAAGTTAACAATCAACAGAATGAAAAGGCAAACTATGGAATGGGAGGTGATATTACCAAATCATATATCTGTTAAGGAGTTAATTCCAGTATATGCAAGGAACTTTTAAAACTCAACAGCAAAAGAAAAACAAAACCAAAAAGACACCCCAATTAAAAATGGCCAACAGTCACATGAAAAGATGCTTAATATCACTAATCATCAGAAAAATAGAGATCAAAACCACAAGGAGATATCACCTCACACCTATGCGAATAGCTATCATCAAAAAGTCAAAAAATAGGGTTGGCAAAGATGTAGAGAAAAGGGAAGTCTTATACACGGTAATTTGTAATTGGAATGTAAATAGGAACAGCCTTTACGGAGGGTCTTCAAAAAATTAAAAATAGAACCACCGTAGAATCCATCTATCTCATTTCTGGGTATATCTGAAGGAAATAAAATCTGTACTTCAAGAGAGATATCTTCAAAGAGATATCTGCACTCCCATACTCATCACAATATTATTCACAATAACCAAAATATGGAAAAAAAAACCTGATTCTATCCACAGGTGAATGGATAAAAAAGACACACACACACACACACACACACACACACACACACACACTGGAATATTATTCACCCATTAGAAAGAAGATACTCTTGCCATTTGCAACAACACAGATGAAACTAGAATACATGAGGTTAAGGAAAAGAAGCCAGACACAGAAAAAAATACTGCATGATCTTACCCATATGTGGAAGCTAAAACAATGTCCGGCTCATAAAACAAAGAGTAGAATGGTGGTCACTAAGGGCTGGAGGGTGGAGGAAATGGGAGACACTAGCCAAAAAGTGAAAACAAGATGAATAAGTTCTGGAGACCTAATGTACAATATGGTGACTATAGTTAAATATAATGTATTTTTTTCTCCAAATTTTTATTTAAATTCTAGTTAAGTTTTTTTTTTAAGATTTTATTTGGGGCACCTGGGTGGCTCAGTGGGTTAAAGCCTCTGCCTTTAGCTCAGGTCATGATCTCAGGGTCCTGGGATCGAGCCCCGCATCAGGCTCTCTGCTCAGCAGGGAGCCTGCTTCTCCCTCTCTGCCTGCCTCTCTGCCTACTTGTGATCTCTCTCTCTGTCAAATAAATAAAATGTTTAAAAAAATATATCTTATTTATTTTTTTAAGAGAGAGAGCAAGCAAGAGAGAGCCTGAGCTGGGGGAAGGGCAGAGGGACAAGCAGACGACCCACTGAGGAGGGAGCCAGACGGGTAGCTTGATCCCAGGACCTCAGGATCATGACCTGAGCCAAAGACAGAGACTTAACCAACTGAGCCACCCAGGCACCCTTTAAGCTCGACTTAGTTAACATATAGTGTAATATTGGTTTCAGAAGTAGAATTTAGTGATTTATCACTTATATATATTACCCAGTGTTCATCATAACAAGTGCCCTCCTTAATAACCCATCACTCGTTTAGCCCATCCCCCACCCACCTGCCTCCATCATCCCTCAGTTTGCTCTTTATTGTTAAGAGTCTCTTATGGTTTACTTCCTTCTCTCTCTCTCTCTCTCTTATTCTTTTTGATGACTGAGTAATATTCCTGAGCGTGTGTGTGTGTGTGTGTGTGTGTGTGTGTGTGTGTACACACCGCCACATCTTTGATATCCATCCATCAGTCAATGGAGAGTGGACATTTGGGCTCTTTACATAGTTTAGCTATTGTTGATAATACTGCTATAAACATCAGGAGGCATGTATGCCTTCAAATCAGTATTTTTATATCCTTTGGGTAAATACAATTGCTGGACCATAGGGTAGTTCTACTTTTAACTTTTTGCAGACCCCCCAGACTGTTCCAGAGTGGCTGCTCCAGTTTGCATTCCCACCAGCTGTGTAAGAAGGTGCATCCTCACCAACACCTGTTGTTTCTTGAAAGAAATGAAAAAAGAAAAAAAGAAAGAAAAAGTGGAGCTACATGAGGTAATGGATATGTTAATTAGCTTGATTGTGGTAATTATTTAAGAATATATACAATACATCAAAATATCAGGTTGAACAACCTAAATATATACATTTTCTATTTGTCAATCATACTTCAATAAAACTGGAGGAAAAAGGAAATAGAAACCTATCAAAATCAAAATCAAATCTAAACAAAAGAAAATTGTCTCTGCAAAATACCCCCAGAACTGGATAGTTTTACCAGTTTCTTCATTTCTTTCACTCATTTCCATGCTGTATAGGTTGTTCCAGGGCAAAAATAATACAAAAATCTCCAGTATTACTTAATGAATGTCACAAATATACCAAATACTGATCACACTATTTTATAATAGTTTGTCTTGATATATAGTCAAGACAATATACTGATTTTTTAAATATATGTAAATATTTTCAACAAAATAATGAAAATTCAAACCCAACGCAAAAGAACCAACCTAATTTGATAGAAGTGTAATTTGATTTGGCAATACACAACATAAACCTCAGGCATGTTTTTCTCCATAATGCAGTTTCTCCACTCATGGAGTTTTAATCTAAGGAATTAATCAGAGATGACCTCAATTATTAAAACTATTTTATCACATATTTATATTAATTACAATAAATTAACAATAATTTGGAGAAGTCAAGATATTGCATAGGATATTTCCCACATTGTCTAAAATGAGCCTGTTTTGATTAAAGACATTAGAAATAATTAAATTATATTTTAGAAAATATTAATTTCTTACCATTAGGAAAACATTAAAATGTTTTAGTACTTTCAGTTTCAGTTACAATGACTATATTCAAGGGGAAATTATGATAATAGGGAGAAAATGGGAATTATCTCCTAGTTATAATACATTAATTGTAGACTTAGTTTATGGCTCCTAGAAAAAAAATCTATAGCACACTAATATTTCTAAAAGATAAGGCAGCTATCTGGTAACTATTACAGCTATTTGGAGCAAAAATAAACTGATATAGTGGCTATTTGTCAAATTTGCCTTGAACTTTCCCTAGTCTTCACTGGAAATTAAACTCTGCTGTATATCTTCATGCTCATTTCTTCTCATCAAAATTGTACCTATTCTTCTAGTTACAAAACACTGTACTACTTATATAGTTTTTCCATACACTACCCTAGATTCCCACTCTTTGTGAGCATATTTTGCTTCACTTTTTGACTCTCAGAAGACAAGTGGCCTATTCATCACTTTGTCTTTCACAGCAACGTTAAGACTGCTGTGCCTGGCATTTAGCATGAGCTTGATTAAATATGTGACAAATATATAAATGTTGGCCAAATTGAGTCTCTTCTCAGGATCTTGGCTCTTTTCTCTCTCTCTCTCTCTTTCCTCCTTCAGTTTCAGTTTTCTCAAGTCTTCAGAGAACTCAGTAATTCTACGGCACTGAGAGGGTCAGAATCTGTGGGGCTGAGAGCCTATCACCGACATTGCTCAATCACACTGCACTGCAGCCACATGCTGTACTTCTATTGACTCTGTTTCCCTTTATTAGCCTGTTTCCCATCAGTTCCATTTCACCACGCTGGGCTCCACTCTGCAGTCCAGGCACTGGAGCTCCACATATTCCCTTCCCAGACTCCTATTTTTATTCTGCCAATGGGAGTCACTGGCAAGAAATCAAAATTGTGGAGGGAAAAAATTATCTTTCTATCATTTTCCCTGTTTTAGCAGCAGTTCCAGTACGAGTGGACTAAGCACAGCAGCAAGAGGCTGAGGAATCTAGCAGCATCCATGGCTGGGGTTGCGCTAGCCATGCCAGCTGGTGGCAGGCCGCCATTGGCTCTTGGTGATTCTGAGAGAAGGGCTGATAGTGTTGTCCGGGACATGGTGTCTTATCCTGACTATCATCTCCAGGTCAATATAGAAACCTAGATTAGTTTCTTTGTGCTGCTGTAACTAACTACCATAGACTGGGTGGCTTACAAACAACAGAATTTTTTTTTTTTTTTTTGTAATTAACATATAATGTATTATTTGCCCCAGGGGTACAGGTCTGTGATTCACCAATCTCACACAATTCACAGCACTCACCATAGCACATACCTTCCCCAGTGTCCATCATCCAGCCACCCCAGTTGGTTTCCTCAGATTAAGAGTCTCTTATGGTTTGTCTCCCTCCCTACTATCATTGTTTCATTTTCCCCTCCCCTCCCCTATGATCCTCTGTCTTATTTCTCAAATTCTTCATATCAGTGAGATTATACGATAGTTGTCTTTCTCTGATTGACTAATTTCGTTTAGCATAATACTCTCTAGTTCCATCCACATTGTTGCAAATGGCAAGATTTTGTGGCTTTTTTCATGGTTGCATGATATTCCACTGTGTTTATATATACCACCACTTTTTTATCCATTTGTCTGGTGATGGACATCTAGGTTCTTTCCATAGTTTGGTTATTGTGGACATTGCTGCTATAAACATTCGGGTGCATGTGCTTCTTCAGATCACTACATTTGTATCTTCAGGGTAAATACCTACTAGTGCAATTGCTGGGTTGTAGGGTAGCTCTATTTTCAACTTTCTGAGGAACCTCCATACTGTTTTCCAGAGTGGCTGCACCAGCTTGCATTCCTACCAACTGTGTAGGTGGGTTCCCCTTTATCTACGCCCTCACCAACACCTGTTGTTTCCTGACTGGTTAATTTTAGCCATTCTGACTAGTGTGAGGTGGTATCTCACCGTGGTTTTGATTTGTATTTCTCTGATGCT